>JMFS01113078.1:0-12468 GCA_000699545.1 Podiceps cristatus | reverse complement strand
AGAAGGATGTCGTGGGGGACTGTGTCAAAGTGCACTATGTGCAATACTTCAGATAATGCATACAACATCTCTTCTTTGCCATGATCACTGTCTCAAGGTGCTGTCACCTTTTGCTCTGTTCTTTCCATACATTCCTCATGCAGAACAGCAAGCAGCACGGTAACTGCCTCTTGCCATTTCACACAGACCTGATATTACAGCATCGTAAAGTGTCAATATGCCTGCTCATATTCTTTCATCTTAAGAGAAAATTAAACAAAATACTGTTTTGCTGCTGCTACTGCAGAAAGAGTTGTATGGGGGGTTTTTCTGTTTAGTTAGGATACAAAGCAATCAATTCTCACAAACCTCAAGGCGCCAAGTGTTTCGTTATAACCTAAAACAAGATTCTGATCCCATGCCTCTCCAGAGTCCCTGCAGAGAAGAGACCACACACGTTGCCCAGCCCAGCCCATCACCATTTCTGAGGCGATAGCCAGAGCCTGAACTGTTCTACAAGGTCCAGGAGTCTGAAAATTATTCCAAACACTTCACTGGGTCTACTCCAGCACTAGCAACCACTGATCTGAGAGGCTGCTCCAAAGTCAAGCAGGGGAGCAACCGATCAAGGCCTCCTCGCTCCCTGTCCTGCTGCTGGGACACACACATCCACAGCAGAGGAACCACGAGCCCTCCCTGGTGGGGTGACCGGGGGAGCCCTTGCCTGCTCCCGCCTGGGCACAGAGCGTTCCTGCTCCAAGCCGACTCCTCTTTCAGGAACACTTCTCCCATTTTGACCCTCCCTCAAAATTATCCTGATTTTTCTCCATGGAGGAGAAAGAAGGGATCTGGAGAAGGAATAGCAACCTTTGATCATTAGTTCAGCTATATCAAGGGATGGAGGAGCAGAGCTGGTGGGAAAGGTTGCCACTGTTGGCAATTGCTGCAACTGTTAGGAAATGAGGCATACAAGGAGAATAGGAACCAGTACTTAAACTGTAATCATGGAAAATAAGCGGACCGTCTGGAAAAAGAAATTCAACCTGAGACACTGACTTATGTTTTCCCCCAAGACTTCATAATCAGAATCTCTAAAAAGATCAAAGAAAGGAAAAAGAAAGGTTGAAAACCAAATAATGACAATGAACAAATCATTAGCAATACTGCTATTTTGTGGCTATCTTGGTAACTAGGAAAATAATGTTACTGTTTTCCATATTCACTTGTAGTATTTTCCACATGCAATACATTTAAAGTTGTACTTCACTTTATTTTGCTGTTAACTGTCTGTGCTGTATAAAAATCATTAGAAATTTTAATCTGCAGGTTGCCCAAATCACCATTCATCATGCCATTGGTTACATACAACCAAATTCAAACAGATAACTACCTACACAATAATGTAACATTAAGGATTCATAATTTTTCACATAGCGCGAGCACTTACACAGCAATATAAGAGCTTTCCCTGTACAGCTGAAGGTGGAGAGGGCTAATGCCAAATTTCTGCCATACCTCTCAGTCCTCCAGTTATTCTTTCCATACAAGCTGCCTAGAGGTGAGCTGGGACAAGAAAAGGCACCTGACTAAAGCAGTGCTAAAGCAAACTGAGCAGCCTGTAGCATGTTTGGAGCAATCATTCTTCCTTTGCTGTTGGAGAAAAAAGGAGTGGTATGTGGAGGATGGATGGTTAATTAATACAGAAATTCTGGGCAGAGTTTCTTCTGGCTGTAGAAGCAAAGTAACCCTGTCTTTCTTCATGCCATCCTGTTACACGCTTCTCCCAAAGAACTTCAGATCATTTGAGTATACACACTATTTCTTGTCATATACTCTTTTTGGGTTGTTTCTCTGCCCTCCCCAACCCCCCCCCCCCCCAGCATAATTATTTTGGTTTTCATATCAAATTAATATCACGTCTGTTACAATATCTTGTCAGACTTTAAGGTGGAAAGCATTATCCCTGTAAGTTGTACAAACTTTCTTACAAATAGGAGTTGTGTAGTGGGCAGTGATGGTGTCATACTAAAGAAACCTCAGCTTGACAGTTCTTACGCTAATAAAATCAAATTACTTCAGCTGTTAATTTCTAGTCCTGTCCTTTCAAGTTCCTTCTCTTATACTGGGAAATGTGGAGTAAGTGTATTTGACACATGAACATCATCCTTTGCAACTTCTGTCATCTTGACAAAGCCTGCATCTGCTTCCACAACCATCCCACATGAAAACTTCCACTTCCCCTCATTTGTATGTACCTCTTTCGAGATCCAGTGCCATTAATTAAAACTAAAACAATTCAGAACATGATGAAATTCAGTCTTCATTAAGAAGATGGAGAAGCAGAGAGTGCCTTTACCTTTATTTCAGTAACTGGTACATTTTCTAATATCTAGCAACAAAAAGAAGGAAACACAGTTAAATAATCGAGTTGTTCCTTCGATTTAAAACCAGAAACCCACATTTTCATGACAGCAATGTTTACACCTTACAATCAACAAGTCAACTAGCTTGCAGTAACTACTGCTTATGAAGCAGTCTGTACTTTCTCCACATAAGTTCACAGGCTCACTCTGTTAAAGCCTTCATCGCTGTCACCTGCTAACAGGCACAACGGCAGTAGGTTAGCAGTAATCCAAGTTAGCAGGTTGCAGCAGGTTAGTAGTGGGTTAACACAAGCTTAGCAGCCAGAGTCGTTTTATTTCTTTCCGCAGCACCTGTCTGTCTGGTAAAGCAACACTATTGTTCACCAAACTCCTGCAGAAATCTATCAGAAAAAGTGCATCACCTCTTAGACCAAAACCCAGTAGCCTAAGAAAGTCATATCAGAATCAAGGTTATTCTCTAGAAATCCATACTTTTGGTTCAGCTGGGGAGATACAAGGTTTTATTAACAGAAAGAAAGGGAAGTCAAATTATTTCCTCCTTTACATTAGAACATTTCAATAGTTGTTCTATACACAAGTTTGACATACAAATCCTTATCAGCTTTTACTATTTTACACTCCTACACTGTTTTGACATACAAAAACTAGAAGATAATGATGTGTCTGTTGGCAAATTGAAGTGCTGAATCACTGTTGTTTAGTGTAAGCGGCTCAGCTGTGCTTGATAGGTTTTTTTTTTTTTTCAATGTTAAAGAATAGCTAAGAATCAAAGATCTAGATTACCATTCACTGAGATCTGAAATGGTCTGCTCTTTGTGTTTTATGCTGGCACAGTTAATATTCCCTCATCACAGCTACTGGGAGGAAAACTAAAATCATCTCCTGAAATTTCTGCAAGAGCTCTCTCTTTCCATCAAACTTAACTGGATATGGTGAATGATTAAGCATGAGAGAATTTCCTGTACATCCCCAGTCCATGTACGACATTGCTGCAAGCAGGAAGATTTATAGACAGATATCCTCTGAAACACATTCAAAAGTTATAAACATGAATGTTAGGAGAAAATATAGAGTTGTGATACATGACATTTGCTAAGAATCACTCATAGCATTTGGAGAGCAACAAACTCAAACAGGTTGTTTATACATCCTTATCCAAAGTGACTTTAACAAAACAGTTATGAACAGATACTCAAAAACAATTTTGCTGCTAATGGAAAAAGGAAAAAGCCATTTTTTATTTGCTTTCCAGGGCACAATCCTGCTGACCGTATGAAGAGAAAGAAACTGTATGCTTTGACGTTAATGGCTTTTGGCCAAGGTTTCTGACAAGGATACAACCAGCTGCTGGAGCTCTCATCCACATCAGAAAACCCACCAACACTCCGGCTAGTTCCACTGAATCAGTGGCAGAAGACAAACAATTTGTCTGAAGCTTACTTTCTCTCCTGAATCCATGACACCTAGATACAATGGGGATGGGCACACAGAATACTGAACAAGCTATATGACAACAAGGAAGCAGTATTTGTCAATGGTTTATTCTGTCCAAATCCAGAATTCTTTCAGATAATTTGGAATTAAACAAATTAGGTCTAAACACAGAGTAGCACGCTGCTTTTGGTTTTGGCACTATTTCCAGCACCCACAACCAGACAAATTTACAGGTGTCCTGTAAAGATACAGGCCAATTTACTCGATCAAAATTTGATGGTGACTTGGGTTTATTTAGAGGTAAAGTTCTTGCATGCACCAAGACTTGCAAGTACATTTCTGTCACAGCAGAATTTACAGCTGCTCTATGAATAACAATGATACTGAAAAGTTTTATCAGTTTCCAACTAACATCTTTCTTTTTAGATACCCTCTGTAATATACCTTGCTCTTAATTTTATCAGAGAAACAGCTTGTAGATGTAACACACTACTAAGTCTTGCTTATGAAATAGAGCACTGAGAATGTCACTTCTAGACATTACAATTACACATGTTCCAAGGGACTTTTAAGTCATGTGTTGCTAAAACACTGTAAAAAGCTTAAATCATAGCATTTAGAAGGCTGCACCTATAGCAGCAGCTCCCAAGACAGAGGTCAGAGGCTCATGTTGGATCTCGACAGTTATCTGTGGGGATGCAACATGTACAGAGTCATATTGGCTTCTGCTATCATTGTAGAGATTATGAAGAACTATTGGTCTGGGAAAGTGGCTGACAATTCAAGTAACTTGGAAGATCTTCCGCAGAATAAAAGTATGTTTCATCTGGCATCTTACTGGCAATTAAGAAAAATGACACAAAACCAACAAGAAAGATTTGTTTCAGGAGTAGGCTTGCTACTAAATGTGTTTGAAGCAGTAAGCATTTTACAAACACATCTATCATAGTATAAACTGATAGCATATTTGAAATTAAAATTTTACTCCATTTTAGTGGTAGGCTTCTAAGGACCAAATTATTTAAGAATTATTGTGCATTCTACAAGTTATATACCTCTTATATTTTCAGAATAAATATTATCAGAGCAACTTAGTACAAAAACAGTAGCCACTTTTTTTGGAGGGCCAAAGAGTCAGCCAAGAATCCACACAACACAATTAATCTAATCATCAAGAAATCATTTTTATTCCCAATTAAAAATTAATCCCCTCAGCACTGGTGAGGCCACACCTGGATTACTGTGTCCAGCCCTGAGCTCCCCAACACAAGAGACACACAGACATACTGGAAAGAGTCCAGCAAAGGGCCATGAAAATGATTAAAGGACTGGAGCATTTCACATATAAAGAGAGGCTGAGAGAGCTGGGACTGTTCAACTGAGAGAAGAATAGGCTCAGGGGAATCTTATTAATGTATATAAACATCCAAAGAAGACAGAGCCAGGGCTCTGTATGAAGAAGAGTATGAAGAAGACAAAGCCAGGGGCTTTTCAGTGGTGCCCAGTGACAAGACCAGAGGCAATGGGCACAAAATGAAAGAGGCGGTTCCTCCTAAACATGAGGAAACACTTTCTTACTGTGAAGGAGACCAAGCACCAGCACAGGTTGCCCAGCAAGGTTGTGGAGTCTCTGTCCTTGGAGATAATTAAAAAGCTGTCCAGACATGGTCCTGGACAAACAGCTCTAGGTGACCCTACTTGAGCAGGGAGGTTGGACCAGATGACCTCCAGAGGTCCCTTCCAACCTCAATCAGTCTGTAATTGTGCGAAAAACAAACACATTTAACCTGCTAGCTATATTGAAGCCGTACACAAGCAGGCCACTAACTAGCAGCTCATCTCTAGACTAGACTTTGAAGCTATAGCTCTTCTAGCCTTCATGTGAAAGCCTTCAGAGTCTGTTTCAGGGGAAGAATCGGAATGATCTGTTCTAGGACACTCAAAAATATGAAGACTACGTTTGCTGTTGAACTGTGCCTGTTCACATTCTCAGCTGGCAGGCTCACTCTGTAAGTCAATCTACATTCAAAGACAAAACCAGGACTGAAATGCATGTATGCATCCAGTCTTTGTAGCCAGGAAGTCCACTCAAAGATCCATCTACAGGATCATGACAGAAAAAAATCCCCCAAACTACTGACTGCCTAAATTAATAAAGGTCTTTCACAGAGCAAAGTACTCCTTGTACTTTGTACTCATAACACTTGCTAAAAGCAAAGTTCCCCCCTCTGTCATTACTCAGGCAATCACAGACGAGGCTGGGATGAAGGGTGGGCGTGCAGGCCCTCTGCCACAAGGAAAGAGGTTCAGCTGCAAGCTGCCCTAGCTACAGACAAAATACGTGGCCAAGACGGGACCAGATCCCTTTCCCTCTAGTGAGTCAGATGCCAATAGAAGACGACACTTTTGTGAGCAGGGTAAAAGGAATCTACCGTATTCAAATAGGAGGAACGTTTTGGTTTTGGGGGTGAGGGTTTTTTAATTTGTTTGGGTTTAAATATGGCTTTGCACTACCATGGTCAAAAAGCTACTATGAACTTATGTGGTCAGACAGCACTGAGGGCAAAGTTGTGTTTACTTGTTTCTAAACCAACATAGTGAGAATTTCCATTTAATCTTTGATTAAAATAGACTTCATTCACTGACTGGATCACAGAAGTTTCCATTTGGAGTACTCCACATTATCAGAAAAAAGGTAGCTTTCATACACACAGCAAAACAACATCACAAAACATTACACGAGTTGTCTCTGGATTTCAGCACAAATGAAGTCTGGCCACTTACTGAATTTACTGCTATTTAGCACTGTTAATCTTTCTGTAGGTATTTAGGTCAATATGAAAAGTCAGTAGCCTATGAAGAAAATGATGAAGTCATTAGCTCACCGATAATGCTTATCGTCTCCTTTCCGCGGCTGGCTAACCTGCATTACTTAACACTGCTCATACTAAAAGCACCAGCTAATAAAATACTATTCTGACAATTATAAGGGTGATTTTTTTTCTTTCAGTGATGAAAGACCACCACCAGAACAATTTAAAAACCAGGATGCTGCCAGGTTATCAAGTTGCTACGTGTTAATGACTTCCAGACCTCTCTAAAGCCAAACAAACAGCACCACTTAGTCAGTGACTTAAAGCCTGGGTTTTGATGGAAGAAAGAAGCCTTAACCAGAACCCATTCCAAGAGAGCTTTTGCTTCCTCTTTTCTGTTGTAGCATCTAGTATTGAATTACTTGGCAATGGTTTCTGTTTCTCTGTGAAATAAAGGATGGTTTAACAAGACCTTTAAAATTTTAGCTCACAGTTTCTGCTGGAGTTTACTGATTACAGTCAAAATTTTATTATAATGAACTTCAAGGGAACCTGAAAGATGTTCACTGTAATCAGTGGGCTCATCACAATAGAAAGGCTCAATCATTTACTACATCAGAATAATGAAGAAACATCCAGTCTGAACTGAATATCACTATATAATAGTTTTAGGCAGATTTCACATTGATCCATATTTAAATTATTCTTTTAAAATAGAATATTTAGGAAATAGAAAAAGAAACCCACAAATATTCTGAAACTGACTACAACAATAAAGTGGAAAAAAGAAGAGACTGACATAATTGGTGCAATTTTCTGTATATGTTCACTCTAACAAAGACAACTACCAGCAAAACCTCTGGGGTCTACTTTGGCATTACTATAAATTGAGGTTACCTGTACACAAGGTTCATTACAGTGAATTAAGTCTGCATATCTAGCCCAGGTAGAATGTCATATTTTGCATTACGAATTCTGAATTCCTGACATTCAAGTGTTTTTCATTTCTTCATACATGCAATTTTGCTAGAAATAAATAGACTAACTGACATCCTAATGAGGACTGCTATGCAAGAATGAAGTACAGCTTGCTGGCTCTCTTCACTGGATTGCAGTTGCAGGCAGAACATAATTTGCACAGGGGGAGATGTACAAGGGAAAAGAGAAATAAATAGCTTTTTAGAATGGTACTATTCAAAGACAGTATCTTCTACCCTAGCAAAAGCTCAAAATTAATTCCCAGCACCATATTAAATTTAAAAAAAAAACCAAACAAACAACAAAAAAAACCAAAAAACCAAAACCCAAAAACCACAAACATTTGAGAGGGTATTTACATTCTCCTTGAGGATCTCCTAACTAGGACAAGGGGTAATGGCTTTAAACTGAAAGAGGGTAGATTTAGATTAGACATAAGGAAGACATTTTTCACTCAGGGTTGTGAGACACTGGAACGGGTTGCCCAGAGAAGCTGTGGATGCCCCTGGAAGTGTTCAAAGCCAGGCTGGATGGGGCTTTAACCAATCTGGTCTAATGGAAGGTGTCCCTGTCCATGGGAGGGGGGTTGGAACTAGATGGTCTTTAAGGTCCCTTCCAACCCAAACCATTCTATGATTCTATGATATAACTAATTTCTGATGGGGAGAGAAATCTTAAAAAACAAGGGCAGAAAGAAACTACAGTTGCTCATGTCAAGTGGGAGCTACTTGAGAGCCCACTTTGGAGGGAATGGCTGTTCAAGCCTAGCAAAACGCAAAGACAAAAAGTGTAGATCACCACCACCTTACTTGCATTCACATTATCAAATTCTTTTGAACTTGGCAGCAAAGCTGCTATGGAACCACCTAGTGACCACTGAATTAAGCAGGCAAAGCTGACAAGGTCACTCGGATTTCCATGAACAGCTGCTTCAAAGCAAATGAACTACAACAGAAAACTGTGTTCCAGCCTATTCCATCTTCAAGACTTCCAGACACCTTGGCTTGGTATTAGCTGTGAACTGTCAAATCTGGCTCAATTACATACAGATAGTGAGCTTGCTGCTCCAGATTTCATTCTGTTGATTTTAACTGCTGCGTGTACTTCTGTTCAAACAGTTTAAGAAAGTACTTAAATAAGGACCTAAGCTTATTAAGTTTACCAAGATGCTTTTCTGGACAACTGTTCAATCATTTCACCACCACCTTTTGCCTTTTAAGCTGTATTGTTGAACCAGCATGCTCCAACAAGATTAGTAACTATGCAATTTATATTAATATTTGCAGAAAAAGCCTCACATTAAGAGATGTAGTTGTTCATCTTCCATTGACTAGTTAGGCTCAGTATTCAAAAGACAGTGGATGAGTTCACTCTAATGACTATGTTTCAGAATCTCAACCCTTAAAGAAAAGCATCAGTGGTATGAAGACCCTTTCTGAAAGACTCTGAAAGCTACCTTGCAGTCACAGCTGATTTTACCAGTATTTTGCAAAAATTTACTGCAAAAGTCAAATTGGGCAAGGTTTCCTTTCAAGAAAGGAAAGAAGGTGATTTTTTTTTCTTTTTAATATAGAGAAAATTATTACTACTTAAAAGGTAAGGGAAATATGATGAGCTCTCTAAGTTTTTTGTTGACCTGCTGCAAGACAGAAAAGACTAAGCTTGGGGGAAGGAAAAAAGGAGGCTTAAAATCAAGAGAGTTATGTGCTCTGACTGCTTTTCTGGTGGTCGGGCAAGGATCCATGGTCCACAGTTAGTCAAAGGTTGGCCAAGACAACTTGGCTCACAAGCATTAAATAGAACTAGAGGTCAGACATATCAAAGGGAAGTTCAAAAAAATAAGCACAGTTATCTTGAGCAGGAGGAACAGAGCAGAGTACCTGAGACCTACAGAATCCATTGTAAGCCAAGGAGAGCTGATAAACAGTAATCTGTCACAGAAAAAAAAAAAAAAAAAAAAACAAAACCCAAAAACCCCCCCAAAACCAAAAACCCCACGTTGGCTGGTTGATAGGGAATAGCAAACAGCTGAGCAAGGCAAACTACTACAGCCTGAGACACAGCACTGAGAGGTGCTTGTGCTCAAAATGAGCACTTGAGAGACTCAGAAAAAAGAAACAGGACAGAGGAAGGGATACCACCACACTTACCAGTGACCTCCAGGACGGTAATAGCCTGAAAGAGGTTTTCGACAAGGCAAGGCTTACATGTCCTCTGGGTGTGCCAACATCTGTAAATTGCCCCCAAATGCAGGAAACTATGCATATCTGTAGCAGTGGAAGACTGTTTACATCCTCCTCATGTATTAAAAACAAGCAAACAAAAAACCCATGATGCAGTCAATTGACTGTTAACAGCAATAAAGAAGTATTTTCAGGGAATGACCTGAAATACTGAGCCTCTTCTCACAGAGAGAGGCCCCAGAGCACAGCCCTTCGATGAAGCCAGAAATAACCTCTCAGCTGCAAGAGATCAGTTCATCCTCCACCCTCAACAGAGGAGTTTCCTCATAATGCGCACAGTTCCAGGGCAAAGACAAAGCCCCTGGGCCTTTTCCCAGGACCTTACATCTGACTGACTTAGTGGGAGGGAAGGCAGAAAAGAGCTATAAGGTCTGCAGCCAGAGACAGGAGATGGGGGAAGATGCAAGGGTCCTGCTTTGCCATAAATGTATGAAAGGGCCTTTGACATAATGACCAAAGAATGTAACTGCACTACCAAGAAAAGGATAAACAATTCAGGGAGCAGGTTCAGTCAGTTCCCAGACAAAAACAGAAAAGGGCTGCAGAGACTGAATAAGGACTGTTGCACATTGTGCTGGGACTTAATAGCACCTGAGCTCCTGCTGTGTGGGTGGGCTGTAAACATGGAGATTTGGGATACTGCTCAAGAGCCAGGATGGAAGTGAACCAGAACCCTTAAGATTGCTGCCTCCCAAGCTGAAGCGCAGATACTGTAGTAAAGACGGATTTACTGTAAGCAGAAGTATTCCAGGCATGGGCAAAGACCAGCAAGGCCACATAAGCATGGACAAGCCAACAGCTTAAGAAAAAAATAACCATTTCTCAATCCACTTTAAAAAAACACCAGCATTTAATAGCACTCCTCTGAAAAAGGCTCTTCAGAGCTGCTGAGAAATAAAAGAGTAGCTCATGGAAAGACTGGGTTTTGATAAGATCGGATCGCTTTTAAAAACTTTCTGAAATAACTGTACCAACTAGGAAGTTAGGGTGTGACTATGTTAGTGTCTTTATTTGGACCAGGAGAGTGCTCTGGGAGCAAGTTGCAAAGTTGTTGCCAACTCCATTCCCCTGGTTTGTGCTGCAGAGCTCTCTTGGAGCTTAGGAGTTAGATCCCTTCTAGATGCCGTGAAACGGGGAGCTGTCCTCTGGCCGCTGACAGGGATCATATACAATTGGCCTGAAGAAAACCCCCAAAACAAGGATAGCGTGGATGCAGGTTTCCCAGCACCATTTTTTTATATTATATCTGATAATATACTAAAAACATTTATGACCTTATTTCACATACAGAATCTTGCGATTTCAAATACATCTGACTCCACTAGCCTAATGATGTCCAGCTGGCCAGTCTTTTACATATTTTCCAATTTAACATTCTTAGCTATATTATATTAATATTATTTACCTGTTGAAATCTTGTCTAAAGAGTTTTGGGTTTTTTTAAAATGACGGCAGAAGTCACACAGATCACACAATTTGCATTCTCTTTGTTTCTCCCTGTATCTTAAGATGTTCACGTACATACTTCAGATAATTTATCACAAAGTGTTGGGAGAAAAATATCACGATTTAATGCATAAGTGACTACAATTTTCTGGTCAAGATGCACTCATGCCTAAAGGAGATACTTGGATACTTAAATAAAAGCATTTCACTTATGAAAGTGTGCACTATAACAGTCAAATTTGTATGTTGTTAACAATTAGAGTATCACGGGTCTTTAATCTATTGGCATTATGATGCTTGTTTCACTATTGTACTTAGGAACTTGCTTACCAAGTATACACAACACACCAAATGCTTAATTTTCTTTGGGTATTTATTAAGCTATTTTTGATAGGAAAGGGAAACTCTACAAATTGACATACTTTGTGATTCTTATTCATACACAAGCAATTTTACCGTGTAACTTCCAATTTAACCATTTTCCATAAAAATGCCAATCCCACAATTCTAAGTCTACTTGCGAGCCAAGCCATCCCTTCTGCCTCCCACAGCCCAGCTATTGCTAGAGGTGCTGAGCTGCCACACTGCACACTACTGTCTGTAGCACTGTATTTGGAAACAGCTTAAAAGCAGTATGTAATAAAGGCACACCGCAGGAGATATTACATCACTATTTGGAAATCCAGAGTAGTCTTACCAAGAAGCCTTAATTAGCTGGACACGCAATTAATCTTGCTTTTGTAGGACTGACGGGGTCGGGGTAGGGGAAACCAGAAGAAAACACAGAATCACACATTCTTCTCTGTATTTCAGTGCGGTTTCAGATGCCTGACCCCCAGCCTAGCTGGCAATGTCGGTGGTGGTTAAACATTTGCCCCAGGAGACAGAAGCAGGACAGTACAGACCCTCTTTGAGGAGGTAACAAATGCAGGTTTCCCAACCTCCGCGGCGTGTTCAATCGCTTAAAAGGCGGGCGGTATGGCTGGCAGTGTCCCCCTCTTCAGCAGAAAGTGATCTCCCTCGTCTTGCAAGGAAAGCGACATTAACCCGCGCGTTAACCACGTACGTATGGGCCACGCAGAGAAGGTTCACCGAGCGGCACGGGCAGGAGGCCAGACCCCGTTAGGGGGCAGATGGGACAGCCCAGGCCTGAGGCAACGGCCGGCCCTCCCGCCGCCCCGCAGACCCCCG
>KL283358.1:9296-24199 GCA_000699545.1 Podiceps cristatus | reverse complement strand
AATATATTACCTCACTTGGTTGATTTTAGAAGGCAAAAGACTCAAGAACTCATCAGTTACTTTGCAGAATTACTGAATTCGTGTACTTGCACGTTATATTGGTCCCTGGTCACACAACAAGTACAAGATCGCTTGCATCAGTGATTTAGCAAAAACAACTAAAAGTGTCTGGTCAAACTGTGGCTGGGATTGCCACGCAGAAAGAATACAAAATTTTGCCTTTAAAGCTTCTTTCTAACTGAGCACAAACCAAGCTGCATTACTCAAAGAGGTGGTAAGAACTTGCTAAAGTCACTCTCATTTTTGTTTTGTTAATATAGAATGAACTAGTAGGTATTTACTTACCCAGGAAGAACCCAATGCAGCAACCAGGCCTTTTCCAGCACCTTTCATAAATACACTTTCTTTTCTAGGAGTTATTGTTGACTCAACACAAACAAATCCACGAGACCACAATCTAAGCTAAGACTTTCACTCCTTAAAAAATAAATAAAACAAACAAAAAAACCCCAAAGCAAACCACCAAAAAGCCCTACCTTTTCTCTTTTTATCCACCTCTTAACTCTAGGACTTGTACTGCAGCACAGCTTCCCTTCCACAGCCTTCTTTCAGGTGGACACTCTTAGGAGCCACCTGCTTCCCTCTTTTCCTCCACTCTGCCAGCTGGAGCTCATAATCAAAGAGAAATTGCTCATCCCAGCGCTACCATATCACAAAGCTCCTTTCCCCACAGCCCTTTTCTGTATTCCCTCTAATCACTGCCATAAGAGCAGGAGCATCCTTGTGCTTTCTGAGATACTATAAAATGATGGAGCGATGCTTGGGAACATCCTCCGTGGTTCTGCTGACTGTGGTCCCTCCTTTTCCTTACGGCACCAAATAACCCATCTGCATTCCCCCCTGTTCTTCCATCCTAAGCTTCAGTCCACTTAGTTCAGTGGAAATAAGAATTACTTTAGTCTCTGACACCTCCTCACTTCCCTAAGTCTGCACTTTGGCTTTGACCTTCAGTGTCATTAAAATGCCTTGAATCCTTAAAGGCTGTGATTTCTTGCTCATTTTCGTATTTTAAAGACGAGGATTCATGTTGGAGTTGCATCTTTTCTGATAATTCCAAATTAAAGAGTACTGGCTCAGCAGGAGGTTGACCTCAATAACTGAACCTCTCTGGCATGTGCTTTTTCTGATCTTTCTGCAAGGACAATTGCTTTCAGGTGGCATAATGAGAAATGCCTGGGCCACATCACCAGGCACGGCAGAATCAGAGTCAGCACAAAGCTGCAGGTGGGCAAAACTCTCTGTGCTGCCGCGGGCAGACCCTCCTCCCTGTCAGTGCAAAGTTTAAATGCCCTTTGAAAGAAGGAATTTGATGAACTGTTGCAGACCAATGCTCGTTCCTACTTCAGTTCTGCTGGGGGCCCTTACCTCTCCTGCTGCTTGGCGTCGGTGGTATGGACCCAAGCTGGGCACGTGGCTAAGGAAGCTCTATTTAACAGAGGACAATAACACATTTCTGCATCCCATCGCAGAGTTTGGTATCAGACGTGACAGAATATGCCTAGCTTTCTATAGAAATTTGCCAGCAGTGGTCAAGACCAGCAGTAAGAGTCGGGGAGGATTGTAACTTGGGTTTCTGCGGAGTTTCTCCGGATACGCTGCTCTCCTGTACTCACACACAACTGCGGGGAAGAATATGGTGGAAGTTACAGCAGCCCAATACCTCCATCTGCATCCAGTTAGATCCAAATGTACCGAGTATCAGTCCCCAGAGCCTGAAAAAAATCTGAAACTCCCGGCGCTACAAATAAGAACTAGAAAGAAATCCTTTTTTTACTTTTAATTCACCTGTGGCTTTTTCCTTCACCAGAAGCTGCAAGCAGCAATTGCTTCCTCGCTGATAATGTGAGATACAATAGTCATCCCTATAGCCTTTCTATAATAATAAACTCCTGCCAGTAAAGTGGCCGCATCAATGGACAATACAAGGAGGAACTAAAACCAGATGTGCGAGTGTAGGCAGTTAGAAGAGACAGCCAAGCGTTAGTCATTACAGGCTAAGTGTTACCCTCATGCCACCTTTTAAAGCACTTGAGAGTGGCCATGAAGAACATGATGAATAGAAATTCTGGAGTTCCGAGTTTTGGATGGTCTTAAAGATTTAAAAAAAAAAATGAATTTAAAAAGTAGCTGAGAACGCATTATAAGAAAAACTTAATAATAGGAAAATCTTTTTAAAATGGGAGTGTCTACTCCATTCTCCTTCAGCAGAGATGACAGATCATTCAATATTTTCCTTGCTCAGGTCCCTTGAATCAGCCAATTCTTTCTGCAATAATTTGAATAATTTAAAACTGCTGAAGTGCCTTGTCAAGATACATCACACAAAATGTTTCATACTTCAACTCTTTTTGGGTTGTGGGGTGGGGTTTTTTTGTTATTTGTTTCAGTAAAGCCCAGTCTTTCATTCAGAATTCCAGTCCTGATGTAGTTAAAAAAAAAATAAAATAAAATCTTTGCCATCAGCAAAACATTTTTTTTTCTCCTTGGCGGCCTGGAGGATTGACTGCTTGTCCAAGTACCCTTCATGAATTGTAATAGATTTGGAGTTCTTTCATCTTCCAGGTTTCCCACCGAAGATATGGTAGGTCTTGACAGTGTTTTACACAGTCTTGTCAGAAACCAAATTCTGGTGACTGTAGTTTTCTAGCATTTTCATTTTATTAGTTTAGACTATTATGTCCCTTCCATGTGTCCCACAGATTAAAAGGCTACCTGTATCACATGGTCTAAGCAAGATTTTCCCGAATGTTTGAAAACTCACTCCATGTTCTCCTGTCTGAGAGGGCATACTGGTTTTTTGTCTCCAGGGTTACAAACAGTGCAATTTGATATTATTTGTATAAGAGCCATAGAATTATCACAAATCTGATTTTTTTTTTTTTTTTTTCCAAGGAAAAAAGTTTAATCTTTCATGAAGCAAGCAAATTAATTTTAAAAACCCCAATACAACAACAAAAGAAACCCAAACCAAAACAACAGAGAAAAATTATCCTTCATTCTTCCAGCTTTTTAACTAGCTGCAAGAAGTTGATAGAGTTAAATTTTGAAAAAGAGAGACAATTCTGAAATTTTAAAAGATAGCACAATGCCTTTTAAGATATAGAAAGAGCAGGGGTTTTAGTTACTAGTCTAATTCAGAATACATGCAGCGTCTAGTGCCCGTAGCCTGTGCTCAGCATCATTGCCTTGTGACACAGCCTTTTGTCTACGCTTCCGTTAATGTCCTGGATTCGTACTGATTTCTCCAATACCTTCTCCAAAATAATTCTGAAGTAATAGGTTGTGCCATCCTGGAGTGTATTTCCAGGATATATGTGGTACTCAATTTAATTTAAATAATTTTCATAGCATTTGAGGAATCTGTAGGAGCCAAAAGACGTCTGCTTTATATCAGCCTCTGAAAAGGCCTACATTAACCTGAGTTTTAAAACAATGTCTATTCGTTAAAAAGGAGCAATAACAACTGCTTCCTCCATAGCAAAATAACACTCTATGAAATGGTCAAATGCCTTCTAGAAAGGCTCGCCAATGCAGACTTAAAGAGCAGTCATAATTATTGCCTTAAAAGCATTTGATGCAGCAATAAACACATTACCATGAATGCCATACATAATGCAGTTACTTTAGCAGCAGTGTTACTTAAGTAACTTTAAATATGCCTTTGTCATCCAAAAGCGAGCAGAAGAAATGACACTTACAGCAAAGCTTAACTTAGTGTCATTAGCATTATTCAAATGATTTGAAAAAGGCAATGCTCAGAAAAAGGGTGGAAAGGTGGAAGGATGGACAAGCAGATGAGAGAACAGAGAAAATCTCAAAGACAAAAGAATTAGGAAACTAAAGATTTAGCAATAATTAGCTAGGCATTTTCTGCCCGCCTCTGTATCATAACATAATATGAAGACAAGTATTCTTCTATGCCTGGTTTCAAATTCTTAAGCAGATATATATATACATACACCTATATACACAAAAACTGAGTTTTATGATCTTCTTTGTCTCTTCTATTAATATGGCCATAGACCCCTTCAATTAATACTTTTAATTCTAATGTTATACCTCTCCACCTCTCTCCTTTTCATATAGCTAGATAGTTTAAGGGCTTTTAGGCAAAAGATACCAAATTCCAGCTTCTACAGAGGGCAGTACGAGAGTCTAGCAAGAGCTGCACCGCAAACGTTGGGCTCAGTGTCCCTCTAAAGGGCAAACTTACCTTCTAGTCGATGGACACCGTCCATTAATTATCATTCCTGAAGGTAAACATCATATGCCAGCACACAGAACTTCAAAACCAGTGAATTGTAAGCAGACTAAGGTACCAGATAATTGGATAACTGTCAAGCTAAACCTCCTGCTTCATTTCAGGGAAGGAAAAAAAAATAAAAAAAATTAAAAAAGCCTTTGGTGAAAATCTAGGATGTGGCCATTGCTTCTAGTGAGCCGTGCATTCATCTACAGGAAGATTTAGGCTTCCCCCAAAACGCTGGGCTCTTTTCAAAAGGGTTTCCTTTTCCTCTGGACATATACAGAGCCCAAATACTTTTACAGACATAAGAACAAATGACCTTCTGACTCCATAGTTCAACATGAGTCATGATTCACTTGGAATAGTTAGAATGAGTCATATATTGCTTTCAGCAGGTTCTCAGAGAACAGTGCTTTGCATACAAACACGTTGATACATCCGGAGAAACTCACTTTGCAAGAAACTATTTTACTTAGGAAAGTTCATATGGTCTGTGTGTAGTTACTTTAATAAATAAACAAAAAATGAATTATTTCATTGAACATTTGAAATTGTGACCATTTGGTATAGCTATTTCACCGCTGAAGGGGATTTCTGTGCATCAGAGAGTTTATTGTTTTTGGGGGTTTTTTTCAATGATCATAAAGACACAAACAAAGAATCAAATTTGATGAGAATATCATCCTGCCTTTTATGTTAATGTCACCAGAAAATATTTTGCATCCATGTGGACTGGCCAAGCAAAAGAAGAACAAAATCATGCAGAACATTGAGGGTTTGCTGTGAAAACACCGGCTCTAATAAAACCCTATATGATGCATTGTGGTTTTTCCACCAGATGGTGACTAGTTACACCTGATGATTGTCGGGTTTTGACCTATCACCATTGCGTTGGCAACTCTCCAGCCCTTTGTGGACACAAATCAAGGCTCTCCAGCTTTAAACCAAGAGCGCCAAGAGCGCCAAAGGCATTAGTTGCTACTGTTTAATGGATCTCTGGTGAAGGTCTGGTACCTACCTATCGTAGCCGTAATGCCATCTCCTGTGAACGGGTACACATTTGGGAGTCTTGGGTGCCAAATTGTGTCTATCAGTCTCTCGCTTTATACCAGACCCTGTGTCAATGCAGTCTCGGTAGGGCTTTCAAAGGATGATGGTAAGAAACTGCAAGTGGTGATAGATGTCCCTACCCATGGCAGGGGGCTGGAACCAGATGACCTTTGAAGCTCCCTTCCAACCCAAACCGTTCTGTGATTCTGACTCTCCACGTGCCTTTCTCCTGACTAAGGTTGACATCTGTACGCACCAGGTTAACACTACGCTAGCGGTACTGAATGCCGATCCCTTCAGCTGCATTGTCAGGTTCCAGTACGTGTTATGGGTTCAGCTGATTCTAGTCTTTTTTTTTTTTTTTTGTAACTACCGAGATATAGGGGAGGCTGAGCCAAAAATACGTGGGAGATACATAGCTTTGTTCTCTGTTACCATCAGCAAATGCCACGGGTGCATCCCACCGCCAGTGCCTCAGGAGGAGAGGCAGCCCGTTCTGTGCTCAGAGAGCAGGCCAGTGCTCACAGCCATTGCTGTAAAGCTCTTTTTCAATCCCTTCAGTTGTTTCCATACTAGGGTGGATTGGAAATATTTGTACCAAGATACAGTACAGTGCTGACGTTATTTGGGGCTCGCAGGCTGCAGCACCCATGAAACTTCACCCGTGCTGACAAGAAGTTTAAAAGGGTCGAAAATGGCAGGACAAGGGGGAATGGATTGAAGCTGAAGGAGGGAAGGTTTAAATTAGATATTAGGGGGAAGTTTTTTACAGAGAGAGTGGTGAGGGGCTGGAACAGGCTGCCCAGAGAGGGGGTGGATGCCCCATGCCTGGAGGTGTTCCAGGCCAGGTTGGACGGGGCCCTGGGCAACCTTGTGTAGGTCCAGGCCTGGAGGTTGGTGGCCCTGCCTGTGGCAGGGGGGTTGGAACTCTGTGATCCTTGGGGTCCCTTCCAGCCCAGACCGTTCTATGAGTCTATGATTCTATGAAGTTGCAAACCGGTGAAAATGTGGACACCATAGTGGTGGGAAGTTCCTGAAAAATCTTCCCCTTCTGTTGACACGGACCCTCAGAGCCCCCTTACTTAGGAATTTTATGAGATCACTTTATTTTTGGCTGGAAGCACCTGCTAGGAGTTAGACGTTAACATGCCTCAGATGCAAACCCCTGCTTTGCCGTGCTGGCCACCCCTGGCTCCCTTTGCAGATCGTTGCTTGCTGCTCCGCTGCTTTGAACCCCCTCACGGAGAGCGACTCACTGCTTTCATGCGGTTTTGCTGCCAGTACAAATTACTTATTTGCCGGGTCGGGAGGGCTCCGTTTATTTCCTGCCACACACATGCGAGCAGCGACCAGGTTATCCAGTAAATCCCTCTGCTTCTTTATTGCCGGCCTATTCTCAGTTCGGTCGTGGGATGCCAACGTCGGTTTTAGCTTACCCTTCATTTTCATTTCGTGGCCTTTAATGTCTTATCCGTGCATTTATTGGCGGTGACACCTACACGTCCCTTTTCCGGCGCCTGCTCTGAATGCACAGTGGTACCCTGAGTGATGCACGCGGATGTAGCGTAGCGTTGTATCCCACTGTCATCCCTTCCTGCAGGCAGCCAACACAATTACTACATAAACGCAGGAGGCGAGAGGAATAAAACCCTGTTCCTTACGGGCCAAATGCACGAGGCAATGTTTCTCCAGAGATTTTCTTAGAGATAAGAAGCAAAAGTAATTTGAGGACTACTGCCCACAGAGCATCATCACCCACAGAGAAGCAGCCACGCGTTACATTTTTATTTTGGTGGCAACCTTTTATTCTGGAAACAATGTCCTAATAAAGCAATACTTCTCCTCACAATTAGACTTCCATCTGTCCCAGAATATGCAGCGGTTCTAAAATCAACGTTTCTAACTGTTTATGAGATTCATCTGCTTCGGACATTACCATATAAAAGTCTTTTTGATTATTAAAATGGTATTTATTTCACAGTCTTGGTTTTCCTATTGAACATGATGTTGTAAAAAAAAAAAAAAAAAATCTCACACAGTTTCTCTAGATATCTGTAAACCTTACTCACTTTTCTACATTTTTGATCTTTCCTCATATTATCAGCACTATTTTATTCTGCTGTTCATGTTTCCATCCAGACAGCACTCTAACAGAAGTGGGATATACGGTGTGATAAACACTCAGCTTCTCTAGCGCATGACATCCACGCTATATTTAACACTTCTGATGGAAGAAGGCTGAATTAGTTATCCTAGAGAGTTTAATTTTTTTCAATTGATGGAGACATTTAATCAGCATTTTTGCATTTATTTTTAAAAAAATCACAAATTAAATATATTAAATCTTGTACCTACTTCCCAATACTTTCTGATCAAGGTATGGTGAATCTCAAATATTTAGAGAATAGGATTTTAGTTTTTCTACCCTCCTTCCAACTTGCTTATCCATTTATCCTTGGACTAAATGGGTGAAAAATCCTTCCATAATGGCAAAGTAGCAAGGCAGGGAAAATGAAGTTTATATTCTTGTTACTCGATCAACTTGGATTGCTCCAGTGAAACCGTTTCCCATGGCAAAATATTGATTTATTAAATGCCGAATGTTTCACTGGAATGTGATTGAAACAAAATTATATCCTGACAGCTTGCCGGCTCTGGAAGGCTGAAGGAAAAGTGGGCAGTTTGAAGAATATTACAAAAAAAAAAAAAAAAAAAAAATTCCAAAAGACCCTCATTAAATGTAGCTTTGGAATTGCTGATATTCCAGAAATTTAAAAAATGCAAATAATGCTCTCTGCTGAGAGACATTTTTTAATATGAGACTATCCCAGGAAATTGATATTTCAGTTTTTTACTGCCTCTTCATTTTACGTAAAAGCCAGAATTATTAATGTAATTTTTACATTACATATTAAATCCAAAATACCAACATTTAAGCGATTTCTGAAAGTTGTCTCAATAATATATTTGGACTGCATCAACTGAATCAGATTGAACCAAAGCCATGGGCTTCAAGGACCTATGTTTTTCACCTCAAAACATCAGACCTTCAAGTAAAGGCTGTATAAAAAATGCTTGAATTCACATTTTTGACAGCATACTGTATTTGCTTGCCTTCCCAGAAACTCATGAAATATTGGCTCTTGAAACTGTCAGTGATTCTTGAAAGCACAAGTGCTTTTTTGGTTGAGGTCCAATTGTTTTAACAGGGTAAATCTCAGTATAATTTTCCACTCCCTGGGTTTTTAACCTCCTCAGAAGTCTGTAGGTCTGCACATTAGCCTGCTCATTAATAGTGTAGATCCACAGGCAAGATCAGGCTTGTTTCTGTTAAGAGAAGTTTTGATACCGATTTCAATATTGAGAGGGTTTGGCCTCAAAAATATTCTCCGCAGGAGCATCTTCAACCGTGGGCTTCGGGGCGGGAGGAGGCGCCGGCTGGGCACCCCGGGGTGCCGGCGTGTTCCCCTCGCCCAGAGAAACCAGCTGGAAGCAAAGACGACAAGCCAGACCGGTTACCTCTGCCTGCTTTATTGCTGTGAACGGGCGAGGAGAAAAGAAACGCGGGAATCCTGGATGAGGAAGGGGTTGCGGGATGCCACAAGGGAGAAGCAGCCTGGTAAAGAGTAGAAGAGCCCGGGAGAAAGGCCCAAGGGATGAGGATGAAAGCAGACCCTGGATCAGGGGTATGCTCTCTCCATTTTCCAGTAATATTTAATCCCTAAAGGCTGCAAAGGCTGAAGACCTCCTTTATAACAATGTTTACTGTAGGTTTGTCAACAAATTAGCACAAATATTTAGAAATTAATTGAATATACATGGATAAATAAGCACTAATCTATATATATCTATAATTAATATGGACTAAATACTCCATAATCTTATTAATTTAGGAAATCTTTAATGGAGCTGCAGGCATAAGTGTGAACTGCTGAGGCTATGTTCTGCATGGTTAATAATAATAATGCATTTCTTTGGAAAAAAAAAAATAGGTTCAGCTGCAGAGTGTGAATTCTTTAATATAAAAGCTCTGCATGTGTCTTCCTGGTAACATATTTATGTGCATCATAAGCAAATATGCCTGCGGTATTATAAAGTGTAATTCCGCTGTATTTGTTATTAGGAAAGGGAATAAGATTTCCCATCTGCTTTCACTATTATTTCTCTTGTAACCGGGAACAAGCTGCCAGTACATTATCAGGAAATAAAAGCTACCCATCACGGTTGTAAATATCGCGAGGTGGGTGTTACGGAGCAGCTCTCCGTGAAAGACCGGCGAGGGCTTACTCTCAGCTTTCAGGTAGCAGGGACGTTTCAAAGCTCAGCAACAAGAGGCAAAGTCTCAGACTAGTGACACCTTGTCATTTGTTTACTTAATATGAGGCAACATTTTGAGTCGACGATACACGCATTGATTTCAGGAGTGTAGAAAGATGCCGGAGGGAGGTTTAGAAATTTCCAAAGATCAGGATCTTGGCTGGGATATGGATGTAAAATTGCCTACACTTAAGTTGCCCTTTTTCTCTCCTTCCAAGTTTTCGTGAAGGGTAAGAGGAAATTCCCTTCTCTTCCCTTGTGTGTTGAGAGTTGATATTACAGTGCACTAAGCCATAGGGAGAAAGAAAGTGTCTTTAGAAAAAGTTGTTTATCACTCTTTTACCATTCCTGTTATGGTTTACGTTGGGGGGTATGGCCAACAAACCCCTGTATATTGCAATGGGCTTTCTCCGAAGGCGATAAAAATTCCGCCCGTTGACATTGGGGTACAACACGGCAGCGCGGTGCTGTTTGAACGCCCTTTGGGCCCTCACCAGGCTGGAGTAAAATCACTTAAAACTGTTTGACTGGCTAAATGTGTGTGGGGAAAATTTTGGGCTGAATCATGGGCTTTCATAAGTACTTGTCCTCGCTTCCCTCTGCTGTTACATCGTACGATATTCTGTGCTATGCCAGTGTAAGAGGAGAAGCTTGTGAATGTGAAAAACAATATATGTAGCCACAGATATCTGCCCATACATCTACACGTATGCAAAAAGGCTGGAAAGAGCTCATTGTAGGATTGTTAAAACCAGTCTTTTAAGCCCACCAAAACCAGCTGATAGTCATCATATGGAAATATCGTGGGTTTACTGATTTCAGTGGCTGTTTGCTGGTGCTACAGCCTCACACAGCAAAGGTTGGAGGCGTATTAAACCCCTGCAGAGAGAGGGGGCAAAGAAGGGGGAATGCAGAGCCCAGAGAAGAGCTTGGGGAATAAGGAATGGAAAAAGACCACCTATCTTTTAGCTATTTCTCATCTTACAGCCACAAAATCTTTTCAGAATTTGAATGTGCACCTTGTCAAAAAAACCCATTTGGGTAGCAAGGCATTAGCCAAGTAAAACCTCTCAGAACAATCCAGTATTTGTGATTTTTAAAGAGCTATTCCCACATAAAATAAAATTATGGCACTCTCCCACAGCTAGAAGAGTAATAGAACCTCTCACTTCAGGAATGAGGGGAAATTTAGTGTAACACCTATAATTAAAAGGAAGATACTTTGCTGAACATATTTTTCTCATTTTAATGATCCTAAGTTACATGGATTCATACTTTACACTCGAAGTAGCTACAGAGATTTCAACAGGACTTTTTAGAGAGAAAAGTACTACCTATAATGACTAAGATTAAAACCAACTAGATTTAAAAGTTAATCTAGTGGCTCAGTAAAGTTAAAAGTGGCTCAGTAATACCACTTTCACTGTGTCATCTAAATGCATCCGAATGGCTTTGAAATAGGAGTATTTTTTAAACAAACCAACCAACCAACCCACCCCCACAAAATAACAATAAAAAAATAAAAATAAAAAAACAACTCAGATTTTTCTGTGCTGCTTCTGTTTTCTGAGGTAATACCATGTAAGCATTTACTGTACTGGTGAGCTTAGCTTTCTTCACTCTTCCTAAGTGATAGAAACCTTTTCACCATAAAGATTAACAGCTACTGTTCTCATATCTGTAAGAACAGAATAAAAAACAAACAAACCAACCCCACAAAAGCAATCAACGAACCAAAAAAAACTCAACCCAAAAACCCAAGCATTTCAAATACTGTGAGACTTATGAAAGGATCACAAATATTAGAAACACTGATTTGACTGATTTTCACTGTATATTATTGTCATCAGACATTATTATGCGTGGAAGACATGTTCTTCTTCTCAGGCGTGGTCTGAATCAAAAAACTATTACCTGTGGAAGGTTCTAGATACCACAGGAATGTGTTCACATACAAACGATAACTTGGGGAAAAGCATAAGAAATTGCAAAATTATTTTCCCATTCAAATACAGACCTCTTCCAAGCAGCCTAAAAAACATGTAGTAAAAGACATCAGTAAACACTCTCTGATCCAAAAATGCTTGTTAGAAATGTTTACTCTTCCTTCCAACTAATTCACTTTGTATACTTAGGGCATAGCACAGCATTCGTCCTGTCATTTAGAAAAGCGGGGATGGGGAGCTTGAGGAGAGCACAAGCGTGCCTTTCCAGCAGGAAATACTTCAAAGATGCACCATGCTTAGTGAAATTAAGACCATTCCAACACCGAAAAAGGTTGCTTGTGAGAAGCAGTTTTAGGAGCCCTGGGGGTAAGTCCTCCTTGTCAAGAGTGATTTAGCAGCATCTAGAAAGGGATGAGCTCGATCAGAGGGTAGGAAATCCACCCATAGAATCATAGAATTGTCAAGGTTGAAAAAGACTCTTAAGCTCATCGAGTCCAACCATTAACCCGTCACTGCCAAGTCCATCTATACCATGCCCTCAAGCACCGCATCTCTCCGTTCTTTAAATACCTTCAGGGATGGAGACTCAACCCCTTCCCTGGGCAGCCTGTCCCAATGCCTGACCACCCTTTCGGTGAAGAAGTTTTTCCTAATATCTAACCTAAACCTCCCCTGGCGCAGCTTGAGGCCATTTCCTCTCGTTCTATCACTCGTTACTAGGGAGAAGAGACCGACCCCCACCTCACTACAACCTCCTTTCAGGTAGTTGTAGAGAGAGATAAGGTCTCCCCTCAGCCTCCTCTTCTCCAGACTAAACAACCCCAGCTCCCTCAGCCGCTCCTCATAAGGCTTGTGCTCTAGAAAACAAGACAAAAAACACACTTTTTGTCACAAAATTAGACACAAACACACTTTTTGTCACCGGTGCCTGAAATTCCCTGCCAGACCTCCCACTGACAGGGAGAGGGAGCAGCAGTCTCCTTGCTCCAGGTCTCCTCTGGAGCCCGGCAAGCCACCCGGGCCATCTTCCCCGCTCAGGGGCCTTGGGACAGGCTAGACTGCCGTGAGCACCTGCGCCAGGTTAAGCTGGGAAGGCCAGAAAGGACTGTTGGGATAATTCGGTGTGACATCCTAAATAACAGACACGGGGGGGTAGAAACTTACCCAGCAATCTGAGCATCCAGCTTCATCTCTCCCCACCAGCAGAAGCCTGGACTTGTTTGCTGCCCCTGGATCTGCCTTCAGCCATGGTGCCAGGTGGAAGGGCTCCCTGTTACCAAAAGTTTCCCTCCTCAACAGTCACTGGAGGCACTGAAAGAATTCCTCGTGCTTTTCGACAACTACATCATACCGCTTGAATTTCTCAATAAAAGGAGTGGTGGTTTGTTGGGGTTTTTAATTTCCTCAATGTCTAATCCAGAGTGATCTGAAGGGCAGTACTTCAGTTTTGCTCTGGGTACAATTTTCCCACATTTTTGGAAAGACATGCTGATACTTTTTACTATACATCTGTGACCTGAAGCATTTCTTCTAGTTTTTAGAGATTTTTTTTTCCTCAATTTTGCCTAAAATTATTTAGTTTTATGATGAAGTAACCTACTGGAACCTCTGAAACTTGTCAGCCTCATTTGGTGATCCGGCTTGATTTTATTGGAGACCATGCTGGCCTCTGATATTTCTATTTGAAAGAATCGAGTAGTAACTTACCATGGGCATTACCTTTTTGCTTTGGATCTTCCAGCTTCCTCCTCTGGACAATTTCCAATGCTGTTTTCAAGTACTGGGAACGGTAATAAAGCAGCGGTAAGCAGGAGGATTTTCTGGGACAGAGGGATTTTGAACTCAACCTGAAGGACAAGAGGCTTTATCTCCCTCTAGTCTAAACTTGAAGGATTTGAGGGTGGTAGAAGCAGTCTGACCTCTGTTAAAAGAGATGAGCGTGGTGTAAAGCAAGAACACTTGCCTCACAATTGCCTTTGCATTTGACAGAAACATCCAATTCCAGTTGACAAGCGTGACCAAAACACTGAAGTGAGGTCCCTAGACAATGCAAGACAACATCATGAAGAAGGATGAAGGGTCAAAAAGGATAAGCTCTGCTAGAGAAGTATCAAACATCCCAGAAGTATTAAAACGCAAGACTCGATCCTAGTGATTTTTAAAGCACATCATTACCCGTAAAGACTTTGCAAACTCCAGTGTTCAGACTAACTGACAAAAACATGGAAGCCTCCACAGCATCCCCAGGGAAAGCTGGGTGACAGGAGTTTCCTGGCGAGCCATCCTTTTGTTTGAGTACAAATTAAAACGTTGTGGTGGCACAGATTTCTCTGAGCCTACTCAATTTTAGGGACTCCAGTTCCAGTTACGCTTTGTACAGGCTGCAGCCAGATGTCTAATGGCAATCCATTAAGGATAAACGGGGACCTGTAAAACTACCAGATTGATTAACTACAATTCGGGCTTTCTGTAAAAGAGACGCATTCCTAGGTCATTGGAAGTAAATGGAAAGGAGACTGTGTGATACGGGTATGCTGCTTGTAACTCGGCCGGGAAATATTCCACAATAATTTAAAGACAACCTCTTCCCAAACTTAAGGCATTTTTTTACTTTGCCAAAAAGGAACACCAGAAAACGGCTTTCTCACTTTGCAAGGACAAGGTACGCTCTCACAGTACGAGCGAGTGACTTTTTCTACCTGCTCAGGATCTCCCTTCCTCTCCCCCGCGTACAGCACAGTGAAACAGATGGGCAAGGCTGAACTGGGAAAGGGCAACGACCGCCGTCTGTCTTCTTGCTCCCATCTATCTCCAAAGCTCCTGGGAGCTCCTTGGTACAAGCGTCGGTATTTATGGAGCCCACAGGGACTTGGGTTCCTGCAGCTGCTGGCAGAAGGCAGAAGTGCCCTGTCTGCCCGGGCAAGCTGGTGCCCCGCAGTACCCCCTTGACTTGGACTCCCTGGCTTCTGATTTTTACAGACAGGGTGGCAATGGACAGACTTGCCAAGGGAAAAAAACCCCAACAGATCAGTCATAGCTGGCGTATGGGTGCTAGAAGTGATGTGAAAGGTACGTAGAGATGATTTGAGTGAACAACTTGAGATTCCCATTACATACTTGAGAAGCCGTTATAAGGGAAAATAACAATTAATGGTAAGAAAGACAGTAAAATCAGAGAAGTCTGCACACTGAGTGTATGATTTTAAAAATATCTGTTCGCAGACAAAAAAGGGACCAGGAGAGCAAAGTTTCTGCTCTATCCTTCTGCATTTGGATATCCTGGA
>JMFS01113067.1:0-19166 GCA_000699545.1 Podiceps cristatus | reverse complement strand
GGTGGGGGGAGGAGGGGAGGGAAATGGGAGGTGGTCTTAATTTCAACTAGGGATGACATTTACCAAAAGTGAGAAGACATTAAATTAGGCCCCAAATAGCATGTAAGATCTGAATTGGGAAGATGACTGGGGCACTGTCTGGTCTGATGGGCTGGGTATTTAGTGCCACACTAGTGCCCTGTGTACTAGTAAAGAGGGTTTGTATTTTGAAGCCAGTATTCTATACTGAGTTGGGTGACATCTGTTTTGGCAAGACATTCACCTAAAAATGCCGTTCCTAATTGCTAGCAGTATTTGTAAAATTGGGTCAAATCAGCTGGCACGAAGATTGAGAGAAACATTCTTGAATGGTGAAGCATTTCAGCGTTTTGAAACAACAGTTTGATCATTTTGTGATAGACTAAGGGCAGGAAAGCTTGGAGATCATGTAAAAAACTGAAGACAAATTCGCTTTTGAAGTGCAAGTCTTGGATGTTTTAATTACATGTTAAAAATGGATGATTTTACTAGGGAGGACTGCTCCATATAATTGCATTGCTTCCAAATTATTATTATTTTTTTTTTTTTTTACCTGTTACAGCTTTTATTGTAGGAGGTTCTTCCAATATATATGTATTGATTCAGGCAGGGAGAAAATTCACTACAGGTAAGTACCTTTGGCCACTGGAATATATTGGTCAAAATCAACAACAACGTTGATATATATCTCAGTGATGGAAACAGTAATTCCACTTTAATTCTAAAGCTAGTTGTTCTTATTAAAAATTACTGGAATAAAAGTATTTCTACCTGGATTAAATCATTCTGTTTCCCGTAAGCCTATATTTTACTTTATTTGAAAAAAATGAAAAGTTCTGACATAATTTTTTTTAAAAATATCTTATTCTACTTGTTCACAGAAACTTTCTGCTCCCTCTTCCCAGATTACTTGCAGACTGAGTACTGCTTACACATACCCAATACTTAGCTAATTTAGAAGATCTTATCCTTAGAAGGAAATAAATAATGGCAATTTTGTACTCTGTATTCTTTTTGTTAACAAAACCCAAAAAATAATTCTAATTTCTGCTTTCTCATCATTTAGAAGAAATAATTTGATTGCATGATAGAGTTTTGTCGTTTATCTATAAAGAAGTTGAAGAAAATCTAAGTTAAATCTGCTTTGTACTGGAAGGTTTACGTTTATTATTATGCCTTTGATTTAAAACTTGTCCATTTGCATCGTGCTTCTTGAATGGTGAGGTGAATTTTACAACCCTATCTTACTGCTTAATAAAAAAGATTGTAGACTGATATAACAAAAATTATGCCTGGGCCTGAACTCTGAATGGGAAGGACTGAAAATTGTGATAGTTCAGGCTTTTCACTTCCTTTACCCCCCCCGCCACTCCCCTTATTTTTTTTCTAGTCAGCTTGCTTAGAGAAAGAGTTAAGCCTTGGGTTGTGAAATTAGTCTATTTACCTTTGTCAGAATATTTAGGGGCATGTTTAATATCCTTAATGAAAACAGATGTTGAAATTCTCTGCTAATTGGAGTCCCAGGTGTTTTCTATTCTTTGGCTGTGCAGTCAGTACTGCAGCTGTGGCTCTGTTTACCCCTGAGTTTTCTATCACTTTTAGGTGCTCTGAGTCCAGATTTGAGGAGTAGTTTTGGTTCTGGTCTGACACGCTATTGATGGCTGTTGGACGGTTGAGGTCTGTTCTGAGAAAGAGGAAGATAACTTTATATATTGCAATAAGGAATTATCTGAAACTCATTGGAGGCTAGCTGGAACTTGGAGCACGGTTTTGTCAGTTCATCCTAAGTTGATGAGAATGAACATGGGCTTGCTATCAGACTAAGAAGTGACTGGACACAGCCTTGCCAGTTGTCAAGACTGGGTTGCATGGGGCTTTATTGCAGGACCATTTAGGATGCCTGTATGGATGCTTCCTCTTTGTTTTATAGGTAAGCTTCTAAATTTCAGGACTTGAGTTCAGAAGAATTTAAATGGGTACAAAATAAACCTTCTGTCCCTGTCCCACCTTTCTTCTTATTTTTTGCTGTAGACCTGTATTTTCTGTCTTTCTGCTCAGCTTTTCATAAGTATTGCAAATAGCAGCATTTAAAAATCAAACTGCCAATTTCAGTCCACAATCTTGCTTCTCTACACCAGTTCTAGCTGGCAGCTTCAGCTCAGCAGATTGAAGTGGCTGGTGTTGTCAGAAGCAACTTTTGTTATCCTCTTAGCAGAAGTGATCAGAAAACCATGGCAGAAGGAAGAAGATGAACAAGCTTCTAACGGGCCAATAAGGGTAAGTTCATAAATCCATCAGGGTTTGAATATCTGAAAAGCATACTAATGCTCACATTTCCTGAGAAGGGCTTGCTGTACTGTTCAGTCTTTCTGCCAGAACTATGTAGGTGGATAACCCATTTTAACAAAGATACTGCTCCCCTTCTGTCAGGCAAAGATAAGTCATCAGGAAAGAATCTGTAAAATTTTTGAAGTGCAGACTCGCTTGCATTTTTCTTCCTTTACTGGTATTTCATACATACAGGCAAAGTAATGAATTGAATATTCAAAACATGCTCCCACTTTATTTAATCTTTGTGTGTCACATTTTTGTGTGTTAGAGCAGCACTGGTTTCCAGCACTGTTGTATGGTGGTCTAAAGAAATCTCAAAGAGAGTAATTTAATAGTGTTAAGAGACTGACTTGATTAGAAAATTGAAATGACAGCCAAGTTTTCCTGGACTTGTTGTATTCTTCGTCTCTTCCAATCCTGTGGCCCCAATCCCAAGCATCCTCCAAATAATTTTCAGACAGAATGAATTTGGAACGTTTCTCTGGCATTTCAGCATGTTGTGATGACCTACAAATATCAACTGTGCTTGTTTAGATGAATCTGTGCTGGATGAGTAATTAATGATGCTTGCAGAAAGTACAGTATCTGAAAGTACTGGACTTTGTGCCCATAGAGTGGGTACACAGCATATTTGACACATGCTGAACAGATACCACCTGTATAGAAATAGAGATCTTATACAGAATACTGTTCTGGGAACTGATTTTCCAGAATAAATGTTTTTGCCATAGTGGTCTGAAGGAAGGAGAATCTGTGGGAAAAAAAAAGAAAAACAAAATAAAAACCAAAAACCAAACAAAAAACAAAAAACCCCCCACAAAATCATGTAAAACAAAATCTTTAATAAAAGTGATTTGATACATCTGTAATTATTAATTTGTACATTACACATGATAAGGTTTTTTAAAAATCATTCTGAAAAAAAAAAAAAGTTAAACTCCTAAGTTATTTTTTCTACCAGTCCGGCTGTTCTCATATGTTCATGTTATTTCAAAGTTCTGGAAAACCTGCCCTTATAACCAAGGTAAGATTTCTTAAGCATTGAGTTACCCCATTCTGTTCATGATCTTTTGTTGTGCCCATCACAAATTATTTGCCTGATCTGTTCCTATGGGAACCATGTGGTTTTAATTAGATGTTATGACATGGGATTACCTTTTTGCTTTGTCAAGATTGCATGATGTCATTCCATCTCTGCAATATAAAAAACAAGTATTTTTCATTTGGCATAAAAATCTTGTCAGAGGGTAAACTAATGATGTTACTTTCCCTAAGTTCTGTTAGAGTGGTATTTTGGGGTTTTTTGTTTGTTCTTTGGGTTTTGTTGATGATGTTGTTTGTTTTTCATGTGTTCCCATTGAAAAAGTCTTGCTGTACTAGGCTCATGTGTTGGACCAAGGCAGTAAACACAGTCATTGTGGAAGATGTAAGCAGGAGTAGAACTGCATTTACTCCCAGTAGAACAACAGAAGTCAGGTGAAGTAGTGTATCATTTAGGGCTTGAAGGGGTGTAACAACAGCCTTTGTACTCAGAAGTTTTGGATTTCCTTTAAAAAAACCCCACATTTACTTACAGTACAGTCTCAAGTTGTAGAAACAGTACTGCCCACAGATTTTATGTATCGGCTAATGTATTCAGCAGTAGTACCTTTAAAGAAAAAAGGCCTGCTAGCAGCCTATATTTCCAGGAGGCATTTGTTTGACAGGTAAACCTCTTGAGAAGCTGGCAAGAAGCCAGCAACAGTGCTGGAGGTAATGCAAGGTCAGAAGGAGGCCTAGAGGCAGTGGCTGTAACCACTGACTTTCTTCTTTTGACTTCTCCTATTTCATTTTGCGATTTAGTGAGCTTTTATAGATCAGTAGGTAAGGAAGGGAGCTAGCTGACAAATGCATTAGTGGGGCTTCAGAGACATTTGTATTTCATGCATACACAAAATACGGTTGTACAGTAGTGGTGTTGAAGGCAGTATGAAAATTAGAACTTTTTTGCACAGGTGTTTCTTGCATGGTTTTAGTCACGTATGCTGCCACTGGCAGTGTCAGAGCAAGAGTTCTGGGAGTGCAGTGCTTGAAAAAATAGTTATGACCAGCATTATTCTGGAATGTGCTGTCTGAGAAAAGCATTAAAGCCTGCAGAATCTGAAATTGTTAATACAGCTTGTCTGAGCCTTTCAGTAATGAATAATTTTCAAGGTATAACACAGCATATTAAGGTGAAAGTTGATAGGATTTCAGGACTAACTATTTCTCTCTCTGCTGAGAGGACTATGCTAAGGGTAAATTGCTGCATAAAAATCTATAAATTACTGCAGGTTCTGAAATGAATTCCTGTTTTCCCCACCCCCCCTTCTTGCTTGAAAGGCTTTATTGGGAGCTTAGCATAAACATCTTACAATAAAAAAAGGGGAATTGTATTTAGTTTCTAACTCCTTGAACCAAGAAAGATATCATGGCTTTTGGTTTGTGTTAAGAAATTGCTATAGTTTTTGGTGATAAAGCAGTAAGCCTACTTTTTTTTCTGGCCCTCTTAAGGTTACTTTTTCTGGAAGCTGTGTGTACTTTTACAGTACACTGAGGATAATAAGGCCGGGTGGGGAGGTGGGGAATCCTCTTTTTAGTGCATTTCTTTATTCTAAGTGTTTTTCTAACCTGGTATAAACAAAGAATTATAACAGTTTTTAACATAATACCAATAAATGTGTTGTTAGCTAGTTAGTGAGAAGAGAATGACCTCTTGGTTTGCAATTTATGTCAGAAAAACTTAAACTGTAGTTGTGAGCAAATTCGAGTCTTACGTAATAGAATTGTGTAGTTGTAAAAACTGTAGTGAATATTTCAGAGTATTTGTTTAACTTAGAGTAGAAAATGCTAACCTTATATCCAGGTTGCACCCAATAGCCTTATGGTTTCATGTCAATCTTTAGTGTTTTCATTAAAATATTGATTGAAGTCAGTGTTTTCCTGCGCAGTATTCACAAGAGGATGAAACAGTTAATCTATTTTATTTTGCATTTCTGTTAGTCAAGTTGGACCTAATTACAAAACATCATGGATCGTGACTTAGTGACTTGCGTATTTGCATAGTTGCTTTTCAGAACTAAAATGTATATGTTTAGACATGCCATGTATCTTCAGACAGAACGATCAATGACTTCGAATACAGGGATTTCTATGCTGTCCGTTACACTTGATTTCTTAACATTACTGATCTATATTAAATTATTTTTTATAAAAGTATGTACTTTATAGAGATGAAAGTTCTGTGAATAAAGTGGGGTTTTATAATTACAGTGCTTTAGGCAACGAAACAAAATCTAAGACTGTGGTGTTCATACACACACTTGCTCTACTAACTCTGTTTAACTGCTCTTTAGTTGATAGGGACTCATCAAGTACTTGTAAATTTGCAGGAATTAGTCATTATTTTCTGATACTGTATAATCTTAGGCTTCACTGACTTCAGTTGTAATCAAGGATGTTCACAATCTCTACAATCAGACACATTTTAATTTGTATTTCAGTACTCCTTGACTTTTTTAACAGTAAGCAATAGTCAAATCTGACCTAACCATTTCAGGACAATAATTGTCATACCATTATTCTTTTGCTAATCTTATTTTATTAGAGAAATTTGTTTTGCCCATGCATGTGTTATGAAGAGAACTAATTTCTCTCTTGATCTCATCTTTGCCATTCAATATGTACAGAAAATAATGCCCCTGCTGGTAGTTTGTATTTAGAATCACATTCAAAAAGAGAATGTTTAAAGGAAAGTAACTGCATTATCCCAAACTCCTGTCACTCTCCTTTGAGAGCAAGGCTCGTGGAAGTTGTTTGTACTGCATGGCAAGGAAAAAGGCTGCTTTCATTCATGACTGGTAACATTCCTTTTGATTTCTTAATGTAATTAAAAATAAGGATGTTCTCTGGTTCATATTGCAATACTACAATTTACAATTAATGAAGTGTATCTGTGTTTATGGGAATAGCATTCCTCTGCCTCTCTCATTGTTTTTGAACATTTTTGTAAGTAGAGTGAACTATCTTCCAACAGTTTGAATATCATGTTTGCATTCATTCTCTTCAATAAGCCAGAGTTAGTCATCACAAACTTCACCTGAAATAGTCTTCTAAGTTAGGCTTTTTTTTGTGCATTTTGGTAATTTCTCTTGGTTTTGCTCTTTTGTGTTTGTAATTTTTTTTTTTTTTGGAAGATTTTTTCAAAACATTACAAACATGTTGTAGCAACCTGTTGTGCAAACTGTTTTGTGCTTAGCATTTTATTTTAATTGATTTGTTTTTAATAAACTTTAAGTGCATTGTTTTACATACAGTGAAATATTTCTTTCTGGACAGTGTCCTTTCACTGTGTTACTGTCTCAGTTTGCCTGAAGCAGTTCAACAGCTGTCCTTTGTAGTTTAATGACTTCATTGCTCAAGTATTTTCTGTATTTAACTCTGAATTTCTGGTCAGAAGATAATTTTCCTTTGGAATAATGCTTAATGCTTTAAGTGTATTTTAACTGGATCAATATTTAAGTCTCTTTTAATTTTTCTCTAAGGAATATCCTAGCTATGAGTAAAAATTTTTGATGACTTAGGACAGCATTCACACAGTATTAGTTGAACAAACTTCAGAAACAGAAGATACAAACTACCAGGCTTGTTAGAAACAAAGTAACTTCTTTTTATCACAAACCTGACTAAAGTGCATCAAGTAAGAAATTTTTAACTTATTTGCTACATTATTACTACATGACAGTGGCCTTTTACTCTCTCTCTTTTTTTTTTTTTTCCTCCCCAGAATTCAATTATTGCAAACCCCGAACTGAATCTTTTTCATTGTAATATTATTAATTAGTTTGGTGTTTGCCTTTTTTCCTTTTATTTTTTCTCCTTCACTTTATCAGGAAGAGTCTAATAGTCATGTTAGCGTCACTTCCACTACTGTAAATTATTTGGTTATGCACGGTTACTCTCTACTCTTTACTGATGTTGGTAGGGTTGTTCCCACTTAATCCAAACTCAGGATTGCATTGCTCCAGCATTTCTTGTAAATGCAGCTTTAGTTTAGTCTTAAGAAAAAGCAAGAGAAGAAAATGAAGGCACTAGCAAAAGAAGCAACTTGTTCAAGGTGTTCTGAGTTCCCATGAAATGAATTATGCTGATGCAGCTTTAAGCTTCAGCTTTTTATTTTCTGTAGTAATTCTCAGTCTCCCTGTTTGTTTTCATTGCTGTTGAGTTTGTGGGTTTTCTGATTGGTTGTAGGGTTTTTTGTGGGTTTTTGTGTGGGGTTTTTTTTGTGTTGGTTTTTTTTTGTTTGGTTGTTTTTTTTGGGGGGGTAGGGTTTTTTGTTGGTGGATTTTTTGGGGGTTTTTGATAGGTTGGTTTGTTGCATAATTAACAGCATTGCCTTTTATCTGCATGTAGAAATAATTTAAGGAGCTTGAATGCTGTAGAGGTCAACTAATCTTTTAGTTTTTATTTCTATTTTTAATGGAGATGGGACTTTTCCTTTGTTCGCTGGATTCTTTGCTAACCTTTTGTCTATCTAAAATATCCAGCATCCATACTCTTACATGTATGAATTTTTAGATACTAGCAAGTTTTTGCAGTTTCAGTGTTTTCTGTCTTGGCTTGATTAGTACACTTTTGTTTTCTTATGGGGAAAAAACACCATGTGCTACTGTCACATATTGTACTTAATCCCTTACCTTTGTTAATACTGGGTAGCCACTTAAGGGATGGACGATGTTTTGGATGTAAGTTGTTGTGAAAGCAGTTTGACCCTTTTAGTGGCTTTAGATAAAAATTCAAATGTCATTATTGCTAAAGGAAAATCCCATGGGCATTTCTTCATTTCACAATTTTAAGTAACACTTGGTTAGAGACGCTGTAGTCCCATATGCATGTATATATGTGCATGTGTGTATGTCAGTTTGCATATATAATATGTATATATATGTCATGTTACTTTTATAGCAGAGAGAATTTTGTCTTGTCTGTCTTGCTATTGTGTTCCCTTATGCTGTTTATGAAAGGGCCAAAATGACAATCATCAGAAAAGCTTGCATCGAGTTACACACTGATTTGCCTTATGAAAAGTACAGAAGAGCTGATGTCACTTTTAATGAGGGAGTGTTCCAAGAGATGCTTCTCATTTCAATAGTGAAATACAGCTTAATCAAAATCTCAGCATACCAACATGGTCACCTACAATAAACCTCTAAAACTTCTAAATATAATGCATGCAATTCCTGCACTAACATGGTTAATTATTTTAGTAATTTGCTTGGAGAATTTTCATTCTGAAACAGAAAATGAGTTTTCAATGCAAAGCTCTGCTATGAGCAAATTCAGAATCCATGATATAGAAGTTCACATTAACTACCAGTTAATATTTATTAATTTTGGCCCAGATTCAGTATCCAATCTGACATAGATTTTATTTTCAAATTCTCTTCTTGTTTAGCTTAACTTAATTGTCATAACTCAAACCACTGAAGAAATCTTTATCTACCATTTCTTCACTTCAAATCTCATTGAATGTGATTGTATATCACTGGAAATAGAAGAGACAGGGTATGAAAATGCTAGTAGTAGAAGGGTTACAGATTATTTTGAGGGTTTCTGTCAATGTTCTTTAGATTTTGTTGTATTCAGAGATGCAAAATCCATATAAATGCCGAGGTGGAAGAATCAGTTGGTGGATTGATGTCTAAGGAAATGAAAGAAAAAGGTAGATAGAAAGTGAAATGATCCCAGGTTAAGACTTCCACTGTTCTGAATCTGTGTAGTGCAAACTTTTACAAGTGTAATATTTTTTTTTATTATTATTTTTTTTTTTTTTTTTAAATCAAGTTCATTAAATTGACATTTCCTGCAGGGCTGCATATTCTTTGAAAGCTATGTATGTGTGATATTCTGGGCTGCTCTCACACCTCCAAAACATCTTACTTGCTTTTTGTCTCATATAATAGTTTCTGAATCTTAATTCTTGAATCATCTGCTTTAGCTCTCTCTGATGGTTAAAAGTTCTTGTACCAATATCCAATAATAAGATACTGGTACTTCAGTGAATAATAAAGCATTATCTGCCCTTTGCAGATAATGCTTCCTTTTTCCTACCATCACTCCCAAGTCCTTAGCTGGGATTTGCTCAGGCAGAGAAGGAAAGTGGTACACATCTGTCACCAATACTAGGAATTCTCCAAGCGTTTAAGTAATGTATATGTGCAAATTCATCCCTTCAGCACTTCTTCTAAGAAACTTGTTACTTTCCTGTGGTTGTAGAATGAGGAAGCAAAGAATATTGATTTCCAACTGATTGGATTGAACATATAGTAAGATGTAAGGTTTGGATACAAATTTGCAATATTTGATATTAGAACTTAAACTCAGATGTGTCTGTCCTATGTGGGGATGAAATGGAACTGTGGATTTTAGCAGTAATCGCTCAAAATAGTTGTTATATAGTAAAAAAAACTTAGAGTGGGAATAAAGGAACTGAAGATTACTTAACCTGTAATAAATATAAACGGTGTAGATGAAATATCTTTGGAAGACATCTATATTTTATTGGAAATACTCAACATCTGATGTACATTCAGAAATGGAACAACAATTGTCATGACAGGATGAGTTGATTTTTTAAATTTCAGATTAGAAAGAAACTATCAGAAATCCCTCTGTATTATTTTTTTTATTTTCATAGTGGCTTTTGGGGAAGTAATCTTTTCTATGTGGGTACTTAAAATGTACATATAAAAAGAAAAAACAGGTTTTAGATGGTTACTCAGAAACATGCAGACCAAGGTTTAAGGGAGAGGGAGGAAAATAAAAGCATTTCATACAATCACTTCATCAAATATTGCACAAAGAAATGTGACTCATCAGTAATGGGCCTGGTTCTGCTGCTCTTAGTCAAATGCAGGCAATTTCTTCTGAGTTTTTCTTTAACAGCATGGAGACTAGGTATTTATAAGGCCAATGCACTAAGTAGTTCAGTTTTGAAGTCCAACTTTCAGTTGTTGGCATTTACAAAGGTGATCCTTATTCCCTGTCATCTTTTCTTTAAGGTGAAATCACTTACAACTCTGGCTACGGTGGCTGTGTCTCAACAGCAGTGCCTGGAAGCATTTCCCTGGCATGGGTACATGCCACGCTGCAGTCCTCTTTCACCTAAGGGAGGGTCTTATACGTGCATCATTCTCTCTTACAGACCTTTCCCCTCCAAATCCTGATACCACGTGAAGGATGTGAGGATTTGACTAGAAGAAAGTATGATGTGTCTGAGCCATTCGCCCCCCTGGGAATTAGGGGACCAAGGCTGGGGAATGTTCCACTGCATGCACCTTCCTTGAAGTCAAAGTGTAGAGGGTGGCTTTGGGGTTTCTTAGGTGTGGCTTTTGGTTTGGCTTTTTGTGGTGGGTGTAGACAAAACCAGTACGTTTTGACAGTTGTCTGAAGCTTAAGCTCTAATAGGAATCACAAGGAAAATGCCTTTATGTCTGTGGGCACAACCGATGTGGTGCACTCAGAACAAACTTACTTGCCAAAACACCGGGGAGTATGTTGATGTTTCTGGGGTTACTGCTCACATATTAGCAATAGCTGTGGAAAGGCCGACAGCCTTAAAATATCTCCCAAAGCATCTAGCTACGAAGTGGCATTCTGACAGAATTAGTAAATATTAAAATATCCTGAAAATGATGCTTTTAGGACCTCATATGCTGCGCAATTGGTGATAAACCAGCAGTATAGGAGATCTAGAATTTTATGCCTTGATCTAAGGAACTGAAGCATCCCACTGTACGCTGTCAAAGGACCAGAAGTATCAGTGGTTTGGGATATGGTGCTGCACTTTGGATCTTGTCTGGAAACATTTTTCTCTCTTGGTTTGTGCAGCTGGAGTTCATAATTAAAACTGTTAAAATCTTCCTCTGAGTTTGATGGGAAAAAGCTGGTAGTTATTTATTAATGTTTTCACCCAAATAACCAAGTCTGAGCTCTTGATGTAGTTAATTTAACAAGACTTCTGGCTTTAAATCTTAAGTATGACCACTGTTTTCCAGTGTTTTCCAGACGAGCATAAAGCAAACTTCTGGTACATAAAAATTCTTTATATATATCTCTTTCTATTCTCTTAAAAAAAGGGGGGGGGGGCAATTTCTTTATTGCTCTTTATATTCACTTAAAAAAAGGGGGGGGGGGCAATTTCTTTCTTTTGGTTATGCAAGAAAGTAAAAGTCTTCAAGGCAATATTAATTTTTATGACAATTACTTAGTGAAAATTTGCCATGTAGCCATCAAAGTTCTCAACTCCATCACACGTTTCATTATATGAAGTATAGTTGGTTCAGAGGTACAAAACAATAAATTTATGTAATAGATTTTCTGTATGATTTTTAATTATAGATTGTGAAGTGCTCTGGGGATGCTTGGATGAAGAAGTTTATTAAAGGACTAATACTGTTGTAACAGTAAAAATAACTATTTTTAGGCAGTCATATTGTTACAACATTGTTTGTGTTCTGCATTAACCTAAACAGGTTCAAAATCTGTTCCAGTCTGTTTCATGGAAAGAGGATATTAAAAGCTAAAGGCAGAAGAAAATTAACAGCCTAGTTTAAGGTGCTAAATCCACCTTGCTCACCTGCTGCCCAGTTGCAGCAGCAGTTGCTGTCTTTTTCATCGCTCTTCCCTGGAATTACTTTTTCTCGCTCATGTAGCTAGCTCATGGCCACAGCTTCACAAGCCAGGGTATGTTTTTCTTTGATCCCTGCTTCACAAAAAAGGCAGAGTCCTGTGCTTTGAGTTAATGTTCAGTGGATTTTTTCTGTCTTCATCTCTATATACTTCTATTTCTAGCTACTGTGCAATGCGAGATAGGCAAGCCAGCCTGGAAACGTGGAACATGTGCTTTCTTCTCCGTCCTGACCACCAGGCAGTAGTATGAGAATCCCTCTTATTTGCCCTTCTGGCCTCCTGAGCTTGATACTGCTGGATGCCTGGCAGACCAGTTCCAACTGAAGGAAATAGCCCATAGTTTCATAGTTGGGGTGTTCTTCAGGATTGTGGGTGAAGTTGGTTTATCTCCACATGCTGAAGAAGTCTAGAATTTAAGACTTCTACTTTTTGGGCAGGTTATGAGAAAGTGGTCACTACCTCATTTTCCATCATGTTTTTGTATGCTAAGTAAGCTCAGAGCATGGCTTTAAAATTAGAGCCTTCAGGTAAGGATTGCCAGGCTTCTGAATACTGAGTGGGTTTGGGCGGAAAAGAGTTGCTGCTGGATCCACCAAGTGTTGTACCAGGTATTGATGCAAGGGTAGCTTTTTGAATGTGTAAAAAGATTTCTGAAATCTCCGATGTGTGTGGGGTATTGAGTGCTTATACACACATGTAAGACCTTGAAATTCCAAGGTGTTTTCAGTGCTGCTTTGGACTTGGCTGTGACTGCCCAGCTACTTTGTCATAACTGCAAGATTTCAAATATGTACATGGGAATAAAAAGAAGAAAAAAGGAAGGGGGGGGGGGTGTCCCATTAAAACCAAACTGAAAATCTGGCTCATAAAATGTCAGCTGGACACTGATCACTCTTCCCCAAAGTGTAGTTACGTAAACCAGTTCCCTGCTGTTGCCCCTCAGTAGCATACATTGTTTCCTTTAGGTTACTGGCTGGCACCTGCTCCTCTCTCTTGGTAGGTGTGATCTTGCCTTGTGACATGGGCAGCTGCTGCGTTGGCTCACGCAGGGCTGCGAGTGGTCTAGCATGCCTCCCAGCCAGACTAGCGATCCATTCCTGCAGTTTGTCACCTTTTGCAGCCAGTTGGAGTGAGGAGGTGAAGAAATGGTGGACTTTTTATTTTTTTACCTCTTATTTTTTTTAAAAAAAAAACAAACAACAAAAAACAAAAACCCAAAAAACCAAAAAATAGAAGCTGTCCTCCTCATCTCACTGGCAGCTCTTCTCAAACAGCCGAGGCTCACTCACGGCACAGCAAGAGGCTGGGCTGCTCTTCTTGCTCCCTCCTGTCCGGGAAGTAAGCCCAGGGGTTTAGTACCGTTGGTTTGGCACTGCGACTGAAGAGTTTACTGAATTTCTAAACCTGAAGGAAACACACATTAATTTGCATATTTATCTCTACCAATTTGCTTATATGAATTTGTGTTCAGTCTACCTAAGTAAACAGTGTAACTTGATAATATGTCATAGTAGCCTGTGTGGCTTGCCTTGGTTTGGTTTTTTGGTTTTTTTGGGGTTTTTTCATGTTTTGGTTTTAACAGAGCCTCCCATATTTGCAAGTTTACCAGATTTTGTTTGTCACACAAGCTCTAGAAGACTTAACACAGAACACAGCTTAACATCAGATGGGACCACATATGTTTTTATTGCTAGTTCTGTATGGATTAGGATGTTTTTTGAAGACTACAACCGATGTCAGCTTTCTGTTAATGCAGTGGTCTAAACAGTGGGGAAAAAAAAAATTCTAAGTCATTAGCTATCAATGCCTTAGTCATATCTTTTAAACCATAAAAGTATCATTGAATACAGAAACCTTAACATAGATGCTTCACACTGCAGATGAAGGAACACCAGCAAAATTACTTTTGGGTAGCTTTTATTAGTCTGCTAGGTGACGACTAGTTCTTTATGGTAGTGCAAATGGCATGGAGGAATTTCTGCTTTTTTGGTGCATGCATGTGGTACTCATGATACATGTGTTGTAGGCTTGGCAGACATGAGTCTGGAAGCAGTACTTGCCTTCTCTCAGGGAGAAATAAAAGTTCAACTTTTTTTTTTTTTTTTTTTTTTTTTCTAGATCACTTGATTATATGTCTGTGGGTGCTTATTTCAGGAGAGATGGTTATCACTTTGACTACAAGAGTAACCTTACAGTACTTTGTTCTTTTTCTATTACTTTGCTTTATTTTTTCATTTACATATCTTCAGAATTATGTCTATAAAACCAGCTGCTTAACAGATACGGTTTTAATGTAATGTAAAATTACAGTTTAACGATTTACTGTAGAGAAGTAAATATCAAGTATTAAATAGAAAGCAGTTTCAAACACATTCAGAAATGGCTGGCTTTATTTTGCCAGAATGCTTTGCAATAGAAAGTTCATCTTTTAACTGAAATGAATAGTTTTCTAAAGTGACTATTTCCCATATGAAAATTTTTACTTCTAAGGGAAAAAGCATATACGAATTTTTTTTTCTGGTGCTTCTCTCCCTTTACTACTTCTACCTCCACCAGTCGAAAGGAAACTTAGAAATACCACCAGGCATCTCATGTGAATTATTCAAGTGCCTCATGTCTCACATGTTTTTCACTACAGCCCAAGTTCTCAATTTGGATTGTTTCCCGTGATATGCTGCAAAGATCCCGTAAGGTCAGAGTTTTTTGCAGTGTTTTAACAAGAATGAAAACGCTGAAGAACAGTTTTTGTAAGGGACCGTGGCACTGTTTCTTAACTAAATATTTTGTTATCTGAAAGATCTGTTATTCTAATATTTGTCTAATATTTTGTTCTAATATATTGTTTTAATATTTTAAAAATTGCCATTTCCCATAGGGAAGAATGTTATACCTTTTCATCTGTATCTAATTCCATAACTAGTGGTTCAATGTTTCCATTTTGGTCTTGAATTTAGGTTATAATATTTCTTCCATTAGCACATAGTATTTCATCAGTCATCATTATAGCAAATATCTTCAAAAAGGATGCCTTTTCTCTTAGTCTTTTGGCTAAAACCACCACCACTGGGTGCTGCTTCTCATTCTTATGTCACAAAACAGCAAAATATAGTACCAGTATTTCCAGATACTACTATATAACAGTATATAACAGAATAAATGCTGACTTGCAAATTCTTCTTTATTGTTGCCTCTCTTTCCATGCAAATTAACTTATTGAAGTTAAATAATGAAATTAGTTATGTTTAACTTATTAATAGTTTGGCAGGCCATAGATCCTCGGCCCCCACAGTTCACAGGCAGGGTTTGGTGCTGCAACAGTTCCACTCCTCTTAGAAGTGCTGTGTAGAAGAAGCAGAAAAGGCTGAAAAAACTCAGCTTCAGGTATCACGTAGTATGAGAAGCAAAAGCTTTGAAGAATGGGGTTCTGAAGGCACTCAGTCAAGTCTGACCATTGGGACGTAATCTTCCCCAGTTTAAGAACGTCCCCATTGCCTTCAGCTGGAATAGAATCAGATATCTAGCTGCTAGAAGAAAGATGCATTAGCTAGGCTGTGTACTACAAAGCCTTCTGCTCTTACAATTTTCAGAATATGGTGTTAAAATTGAGTGCTATCTGATTATGTGTAACAGGCGATTTTTGCTATGGTCAGAGAGAGCTTATCTTCCTGATTCTTGATTTCAGGCCAGATCTAAAGAATTTCTATTGAGAACTTCAAGTTTTGCTCCCAATTTCACACTGTTCAGAGTGAGGAATATCTTCCTGCCATGGTGCCAAAGTCAGTTCTCTCAGAATAGCTGATCAAGAGAACCCTTGAATACTACTGTTCGTTCTTAAATCAGAAAAAGTAGTGTAGTATCAAAAGAGAATCGTATAACTTGGAATAATAAATCCAAACCCTAAACAACTGACTGGAGGAGGATAAAATAGGAGCAAAGTAAAATATGGTTAGTACAAATTTAAACAAGTGCTAACTTTTTATTAGATCAGTTTAAAATATCTCACCCTTTTAACTTTCCCATAACCTTTGCATTTCTGAAATCTCACAAACCATTTATTTTTTACTTTTCTGATGATCAGAGAATATAAGCATATTGAGAAAGAGCTGTTGTCAAAGCACACCGTAATTATTCTGGTAATTTGCACACCAGGTGTCAGCTTTTAACTTTTCTAAGGAAGTTCTGCATTTGTACAGCACCTTTTAATTTTCTTCTTTTACCCTAAATACTTTAAAATAGATTTAAGTGAAGAGAACTGGGGGAGGCGTGGGGGTGGCGGGGTCATATTGAGATGTTTCTGTTAATTTGCAAGCCAATTGCAATTGGCTTTTTTTTATGGCACTGCAAAGATGCTTCTCATTATAGAAGTTTCCCCAGTAATGTTACTCCTGGAAATTACAGAATACCAAGAATTCCAGAACATGAAAATGTGCAACAGTATTATGATACTGGATACTGGCAGCTGAAATAGCAATCCCTATACTCTGTTAAGAATATTTAATGCTGGAATTTTTGAAGAACAAAAGCAGTCACTGTTTAAGTTTGTGCATTATAACGTTAAGGACTAAAGTTTCTAACAAACAAATCAATTTTTTATTTAAAATGAATTAATTCCCTCCAATCCACACCTTATTCATACTATTCTTAAACTAAAAATCACTATACAATATAATATATTCAAAGTATTAGGTTCAGATCTGAGAGATCTTGCTACTGCTAAGGGATGCTTAGGTGTGATTTTTTTTTTTTTTTTTTTAAATTTTCAAATGGCATTTAAAAGTTGTCAGAAGTGTGAAATGGACTATTTTACTGAGAAAATACAGATTGCACAAGAAGGATTTATGTAGGAAAGCTCTAAGGTTGTATTCATTTTATTCTTAGTAAAAGTAAGATAAAATCTCATAGCAAGACCTTTGAAAAAGAGAGCAGTCTCACTTTTTTGGTGGTGTGTTTTGTTTTTGTTTTTTTTTTTTTTTTCTTGGTTTTTTTTCATACTTATTTTACTTAGAAGGAAGTATGGCTCAAGATGAGAGGGAAAATTTTGAAGGCCTTAAGTGCCCTGTGAACCTATGCTCGTAAAGAACATAATTTATATGTTATTTTTAGAAGTTGTTGAGTCCACAGGTGAAACATTTTATCTTGCAGGTGCACATGTGAAACAGCAGTTACAGTGACTCCCTGCTGGGAATAAGTTATAGTTGTAAGTCAAAGGAGAGAGCACGAGGTACAAGGAGTTACACATTCGGGAGGAGAGCAAAGGCTGCAACCGTTCTATCTGCTGCGTCTTCTCACTTGGATTCCACCTCTCATTTCTTTTTGTGGTGAGTAACATGCACCAGTGTGTACCAGCATTATCTCCTGACTAACACCCAGAAGCAGAACTATAGCCCTGAAATTCCTGGTCACAATTGAGTGAGGAGGCTAAATACTGGAAATCAGAACTGACATATGGCAAATATTGGAAGTGTCTGACCACCAGGAATACTAGTCAAACATAACATTTTTGCTGTTGCAAGAAATGTCAATTGAGATTGCACTATAGCTAATAAAAGCAAAATTTCCATTCCTTTAAAGCCAAGAGCTTCTTCCTGAAAACGGAGAGTACACTGAAACAAAATTAATCTTTAATATGCCATTACTTAGAACTAATATATAGTAAGAGGGTTTTATTGATGGTTGAGCACAAAGGAGAGAATAAAATTAGAGCTGAATGAGAGGAGCAGGAAATTAGAAAAGAATCCCTGGCTCTTCAAAAATGAAGTAGAATATTTGCTTCCAGTTTTACAGTGTAGGAAGGAAACTGATATGGATTATTTTGCATCTCATTACTCCTGATACAGTTTTTTGTATCTGTAAAGAGAAGAATTCTCCTAGTTATAAAAAAAGAGGGGGGGGGGCAGGGGAGGGAATTTACTAGTGTTCTAGTATAAGCTTGATGTTTTCCCTTCAGACATTTGGAAGATTAAAGATTTTTTTTTTTTTTTTTCCCCAGACCCACATAAGGGTTTATGTGGAACAGGCAACAGGCTCACCAAGTTCAAAATCTAGGTCTCCGAGGCACTTGTTCAGTTACTGTCAAATTTTAGATGCACCTAAGGGTCATATTCTCTGAAGTTAAGATTAAATATCTTTGTTTACCCTACAGAAGATGGTAAGTGTATCAGCATTTAACTGCACTGAGGCTTTATATTCAGATGTTTTGATAAATTGAATTTGTGCCCATTTTAAGGCCTTCTTATCTTGTCATAGAACAAATGAAAATCCGGATTTAGAGGCTTTATTGTTGTGAGTTATCAGCAACTTTAAAAAAAAGTTTCAATTTCTCCACAAAAAGGAGGAAGATATTTTGTGTTATATAAAAGATTAAATATTGAAACTTGTATTCCTTAGTAGACCAGGGAGGTTCAAATATTTGTGCTGATACAGTTAATCTCATTTCATCTTTCCTCTCAGTCTGTAGTGAGCTACATTATTTCAAATAGTTTTTTTTTTTTTTTTTTTTTTTGAGGACTTGTTTGTTATGGACCACAGGAATTATGGCAGAACAGGAGAAGCTAAACCAAAAGTTCTGTTAGCCAGTGCAGACTGGAGATGAGATTTATTCTAGATTATGATTAGTACTGCAGGTACTGCAGCAGTATGACATTAATAACCCAATTCATTCAGAAAATGCCTTGAACTCCAGTCTGTTTCTTGGACCTTAGCCAAGACTTACAAGAGTGCAATGAATAAGGTAAAGTTGTTCCCTCAGCTGCAAGCTCGCTGTATTACCAAGATGTGACCTATTAATTTTTCATTCATTAGCCACCATTTCAGAAATGTCAAAAAATGCTTAAAAAGCAGGAAGATGGGAGATCTAGTGCTTGCTGAAAATGAAAGAAAAGCAATTCTAGCTATATTGGCCTATTTACAATAACCAATTCAGTAAAGTTAATTCAACTTGAAGTCTGCAGAACTTGGACTTTTCAGAAAGCCTGTGGTGAGGATCATTTGAAATCCAGTAACACGCAGTATCATGGTTGCACTTTTTGAAAAGTAGTCTCATAAATGAAAACAAAAAATTATTGAGAAGAGAGGTTTTTGTTTTGTTTTTCTCCCATGAAGTACTCTTT
>KL283356.1:0-16815 GCA_000699545.1 Podiceps cristatus | reverse complement strand
CTATGAAATGGATGTTTTAATATCAACATGAATTTAGTTGGGAAAGCACAAGTTGCTATTGAATTTGAGGTATAGTTTACCCCAATCTGGGCTTAATTCAGCATGTAATTAAAGAGATTTATATCTTTAAACATATGAATAGTTCTAATTAAATTAATGAGTTGCAGTGCAGTTGCGTGATTTTGCCTGCCTGAAACGGACTATAGGATTAGGACCTTAATTTAAAGATCGTGCTTCACAGAATGCCTGAGTTCATCCCTGTTCTTATTAGAAACATTAACCTGTGGTAGCATCTTAGAATCAATAAATATTCATGTTACAGGAAAAGATAAATGACAGTTTGTTGTAGCTTTGCTGAAGACTTTTACCTATTTCTTTATACAAAGGGTTAGGAAGACAGCACTGAAGAGTAATAATGAATGTATTTTTGTGGTTTCAAGTCTGCCACATCAGTCTTCTCCGAATGAATTTGCTTTGCAGTAGACACTGCATATTGTAAACTTTTTCTCAGGCAATATTTAAATGTACTTCCCTGGCAGCATAGAAATATAAATAAACATGTGTTGTTAACTTGTAGTATTATTAATCTGAGTGAACTTCAAAAGCAGCTTAAAAAAAACGTAGAGTTATTTTTGTTGGATTTCAGAGTAGATGTGCTGTACAGATAGCAATGTTTTATCAATCATACAACAAAAATAAAAGTAAGAACAGTGTTTGCGAAAAGCCTTGTATAGTTTTGTACTGATGTGCTAATCCATTCAAATTTTATTGTTAACATCTGTACTGAGTGATTGGAAGACTTAACTACATCGGGGCCCTTGAGAAAAGTATTATTTACATTTGCGTAAATGAATTTGATAAATACATTTTAAAATGTAGGGAATTGGGCAGTTAAACTATTAATAAAAGTAAAATAATATTAAATGTGAGAAGATTACATTAGTGGTAATTATTTTATTATTAAGATAATTTTCCAGATAAACACCACCGTGTTGTTCAGCTAGAACTTCTGCGCTTATTAAATGATAATGATATATGTAACGAGCAAGGAAGAGTACATTATAAATTAATTAGCTGATTATGACCTTCCTCCCTTTCAGCTAACTGCATAAATTTGCTATTGATATCTTTAAAGGCTATATCTTTGCTTCTGGCACAGTTTTCCTGGTGTATCAGGGAGCTGGTGGCAAATTGTTTTATTGGAATTTCCCTATGCGTGGTGGTAGTGTGCAAGATCTCGGTACGCAGAAACAATACTTCCTCTATTTGCTTTCTGTCCGATAAACCACAGTATAAAGAAGCGGCCTCTGTCGTTGTTGTTTTGGGGTTGGGGGAGGGGGGTTTGTGTTCATGCTAGCAGACGAATAAGGTGACTGTTGTCTGTATGTAGCCCGTAAATACAACTCTACTGTCACTCTTAATGGAGGATTTTTATATGTCGTGGTGATGCTTCTTGTTAGCAGTGTTACCTGACCAAGTCAGTTAGGCTTGAAGTGATGAACTTTGTAAACATTTCAGGTGTTTGTGTGTGTTTTAATGACAAGTGTACGCAATCCTCCAGTCTCTGTAGAAGTTACACAGTACTGAAAATCACAGGCACTGGGTAGAATGCAGAATTTCAACACTCTTGTTTTGCAGATGTGCTGTTGGGTTAATGACATTTGCAGTGCATTAAAAAAGCACTTAACTGAATGAAATTAATTATAAAAGCTGTCAAAACTGTTCTTTCCACTGAACCCAAATATTTTCCTGTCTTTCTCCACCACTTTTGACTGTCTCAAAGACCTACCATGCTGACTTTTTTAAAGAAAACAAAAGTATCCAGCTAGTGGAGAAAATGATAACTTAGGATACATATGCTTTATAGGAAAGGATTTCTCTTTCAAAAGGTTGTATTCACCAGACTCTCTAAGACCTCGGGATTTGTTTGTATTGCTGCCGGGGTGGGGGGACCTGGGGTGGGGGCTGTGCGGTAGTGACCAGCCGCGTGCCCGGGAACGGGCCGCGTCAGGCAGCGCTGAGGCAAGGGGACCTGCGTGCCGTCAGTCTCCTGCCAGTAAACCCGCGGCTGGCTAGAAATAATTACCCGTAGTGCAAGGTAACGAATCCAAAAACTAGATGGATTTCATAAACAGTTCTAACAGTTAACAGTGGTCTTTCTGCATTTTTATTCTTTTTTCTATTACTAAAAGTCTAGTGGTGGATACATATTTAAAAAATAAGCTCTTTAAAGAGAAAATGACCAGGGCAAGATTAAAACCCTAAAGGCTTGTACTGTGATACAAGCTCAGCCTTCTGATTTCAGTTGACTCCTCCTTTTGACAGATGTATTCTAACAAGAGCTATCCGGCCAAGGAATGTTGTTGTTTTTTGCAGTATGACTGTTGTTTGTTTTATTATTTGTTTGGTTTTTGTTGTTGTTTTTCGGGTTTGTTTTTTTTTTTTGAAGTGAATCTGTTTGTGTGCATTTTTATATAAGGAGGAGCGCACACGTGCCTTTTCTCAAAAGTTTTCATTGTGTCATTGTAAGAGGGCTGTCTGCATCACATTGCAATACCGAAATAAAATGTCTTAACCGTGAAGTTTAGTCTTGGTAAAAATATCCACAGAGTAATCGTGTTTGCTGTCTACACTGTATTTCCTGTGGTCTTTTGTTGTTAAATTATGATCTCTGTCACGTCACTTAGAAGTGCCAATTGCTTTCATATGATTAATATGGAAAAGAATATTAAAATGCTTCTTTGGCACTTACTTTTGGAAATACATGATTGTGTAATTCCTAGGGAAGTTTGAGATGTGTTCTTAGGTATTTCAGTTTTTTTCTGCACTGTTGGACATCTCACTTACTGTTCTCACACCCTCCTTTTCAGCCCAATAAAGCTGTAGATCCTTCCTTATTCCACACACTCTTGTTTTTCAGGCTACTGAATAACTCACTGTTGTGCAAAAGTTTTTGCTTCCCATTCTCAAGAGTCTTTCAGGCAGAAGCTGGGATAGAAGAGCCCCGATTTCCAGAGAGCACAGGGAACCTGGCCTTTTTTTCTGCCTTACCCCCAGCAGATCTGAGAACTGGTCTCACAGTAAGGTTGAGGAAGAGCTCAGTGATCTGAACTTTTCTTTCCTTGCTTTCTTAAAAATACTTATTTTTTTAAACCTCTCAACTTCTCTTAGATCTGTGGTAACCAGCTGTATAGCTGTGGTAGTTATCTTCTTGAGGCCTGAGCATCCTGAAAGTAGGGCATACCTTGCTTCTGGTCAGAACTCTTTGTGTATGTGAAGGAACAGCATAATTAAATCCTGCTCTGAGTTTAGTATTGAGAATTACTGAAATAGCCAGTACCAACTTTGAGAATGGGTTTGTGTCCTAGAATTTTTAGCTGTAGAAGTTCATTGGCCTACTGGTGTCTAATCTAATCGTTAGCCCCAAGATTCAACATCTTTATTGTACTGTGGAATATTATTCTCTAAGCATTTGATCTCTCTCTTCAGAAAGATTGCATACTTTTTCCATGGTTGACCAGATACAAATAATATAACAGGTACATGGTTGCCTAAAAGCCTATAGAAGGTTTATTAAACTACCAAAAATTCAACAGTGAAAGAAATAACTGGAAACATTACACTTTGGTGCACCTGTTTTACTTGAGCAAAAGGTTACTGCTTTAAAGAGTTTACACCTGTAATTTAAATTGCAATATGTAAAAGTGTTTTCTCTTAAAACCAGTACATTCTCCCAAATTGGGCATCTTGCACCAGAACTTTGGATAAGCTATAGTTCACAGTTCCCATCAAAAACTCTGTCATAAGAAGTCATAAAAGTGTGTCATAGAAAAGTTTCACTTGGCAAGCAGAAATAGCTCAGCTATATTAAAATTTGTTTCTGAGTTGTTACTAAAACGTATGTGTATGCCTGTGTGTTTGTAGCATATGCTGTAATTCAACTGTATTTTTAATAGCCACGTAACTGACTTTCTCTGTACTTTGCCAGATGAATTCTTTTCAGTTTGAAAACCATTATGCTTGCATTCATCCCAAGAAAGGAATTATTTTGGGAAGGTTGAGAAAAATGTGTTTAAGCATTCTGTGAAAAAAATAATCAATTTGAGTTCTTAATGGTGTAATTGAAAGTTTCAAGGGGAAAAAAAAAAAAAAAAAAGAACAAAGTCTCTGTCCCTCCCGGGATGAGGGGACACGGGTTGAAGCACAGCTATGCGTGCGGCAGAGCTTTGTTACAGGCTGAGGGAAGCTCTCTGGATGTGGATGCTGTTGTAGGAATGTCCCTCACCACAGCGATCCTGATTTCCAGTCCTCAGAACAGGCCAGGACTAGGAATAGTATTTTGCTTAGCCCAGACTTATAATGAACTTTCCCCACCTTCTTTTGAGCTGAGAGTTGTGAGGAGAGACCCCCTCACCACAAATACTTATTGTTTTGTGTGCTGCTGTAGAAGGATATAGGAAAAACCTTCAAGAATCCAGGGAAAATGTAGTAGTTCTGTGGTCATGAGTAATTAAATCTGTAGCTTTCTGAATGACCTTTAGGTTTATTAAATTTTTTTTTTCTTGTTTTCAGGAGGGTTTTTGGACATATTTTAAGGGGCCTCTTTTAAGACCCACTGCAGTCAGGAAAAAAGGACATTAATTTCCAGGGGATTTATAAACCTCATCCCTGAAGGTTCCTCCGAAAGCTGGTGTCCTTCACAGCACCCCCAGGCACCACTGCCCCGCATCTGTGCCATGAGGACTGGATGGCATAGGAACATGTGGCGTGCTTTGGCTGTGGCATTAATTAGGCTTAAGCAGAAAAGCCTGTGATAAAATATACAGATGAAAGGACTTCTTGTGACATCTGATGGCTTTAGATGAGGTCTGCTGTCAGTCTATTTGTGTTCGATACTTTCAGTGTACTTTGAAGGGGGGGTGGGGAATTGTGGCTAACTGAAAATAGACTGCATAGGGGCGACACTATATTGCAGGAGTGATTGCTTTCTAAATAAAGAATTTCCGTATCTCTTGAGAGAAATTAGGAAAAGGACCATAAAGTTTCTGTTTGCCAGCAGAAGAGAACCATCTGCTGGAGTTGGCTGCATTTAACAGCCAGTGGTTGATGGTCTCTGGTCTAACCAGGAGGAATTAGTTTATTCAATGCAGGTGATTGAAAGTGAAGAATAACATGCCAGGGTTAAGGAAGGGCAAAAAAGAAAAGTGGAAAAAAAGCTATTTAAAAACAAAGTTATGGTTCCACAAGGACAGTACTTTGCTATTTCAGGTTTTTCATCATAAATTTCTCAAATTGTTAAAAGGCACTTGCACATGCTATGTCATGATGTTGGTGAATCATTACCTTCATCTGCAAAGAGAAATACAACATTTTGGCACTTCCTTTTCTTTTTCCTTTCTTTCTTTGTGGTTTTCCATTTCTTTTCTGCGAACAGTTAAGATGAACTAAAGCATTCTCTGTTTTCCATTAGGTCTCATTTGCTACAGCTTTCTGCCTTTAAATTACTTCTGAACCACAGAATCTGGCAGGGCTCATTGGAAGGCATTTGAGGACAACTACTTGATCTGGAGTACAGCCATGTACGGTACTTGAAGGCACAGAACAAAGCAGTATAAATTGAGATTATTTTACTAAATGTTTATGGTTCTTCCAGGGCAGCCAGTAGAATTACAGAAAAAAACCCCTTAATTAGGGCCTAGTATGTAAATACGCACTTTTTATTGCATCAAGGAATGCTTTTACCTTCTCTATCTTAAAACAAAGGCCTGTTTAATGGCTTTTCCTCAGTAGTGTCGCTAATCTAACATTTCACATCCGATAGTTGGAGATCAAGTACATGTAAAGAATTGCTAACATCAGGGGCATTGAATAAATGATTTAAGGAGGACTGGCTAGGACAGTAGATTAATCATGATTCAACAACTTTGCAGCCCAGTTTAAACTCCATACTGGAGCAAAGGAAATGCAAATTTTAATAATATCTAATAGGAGCCAGTTTAAACATTTTGGACCAGTTCTATCCTTCATTGCACCCATGCAGCCTCACTACATGCAGCTGTGAGCTCCTGTTAGGCACTGCGGGTACATGTGTGCAAAACCAAAGTTGATACCTCCACCTGAATGCATCTGAAAAGGAGATAACTTAGTAGAAGTAATAATGCCTTAAGTAGTCTAGCAATATAATGATTAGCATCAGAGTAGAGACTATTTTACAATGTGGTGTAAAGGAACACTATCCTTGGAGAAAGTGTGGCAGTGGGAGGGGAGAACTGATGTGCTCAAAGTTGCAAGGAGGGCTGGAGTGAGGAGGCGTGACTTGTGTTCCCAGCTCCTGCCTGTTCCTCTAGACCATGTCGTCCTTCCCGACATTGGACCAGGCAGAGTCGCTCCTGGAGGCAGCGTGTTCGATGTGATCCTGAATGTGGCTGAGAGAGGGAGGAGGAGTGCAGTAAGTAGTACCACATAATGAAAAATAACATTTCTGCTAACACATTTAGTTATTATGCAAGAGAGAAATTCAAGCCATGTAAACTGCTTTGCAAGGTGTTAGGTCGTATTTTTTTCCTCTTGTCCGTTACGGTTTATGTTCCTCCTGCAACAAGCTCTGTGTGTATTCAAGAACTTTAAATGTATAGAAGCATGTTTTCAAAACCTGGCCACTTACTTGAATGCAAATTAGGGTCATCAAGGGCTTTTGTACAATTTTCCACTGGCAAAAGAGAGCGCCCATGCAAATTATGTAGATCAAGTTATTCCTAGGCGGGTTCTAATTTGCTTGCATGTTACAGGTTAAAAATCATGAATACAAATGGAGATTGGCTTGAACCCTTGGGGAACTTTGATAAATAGACAGTGCTGGGTTTTCTCTGTGTGTTACTTCTCATAATAAAAGGGACAAATACAAAGTTAAGGACATTTAGATGGGTGAAACATCTTTGGTTTTAGTATTAAGATGTATCTGTTGCTTGAAACTATGCTTGTATTTAAAGAACACTTTTTGGATCTTAGTGTGGTTATTTAGTGTTTCAAATTCATGATACTCATTGTATAATTTTGTGGCTTCCTTGCCATTGGTAATAATGCAGTAATGAAAATGATATGCAGTGCTTGAAAGGTTAATGTTACCAGTTTGATTAAAATACAATGGTTACACCTTAGAGATGGATGCTGGTCGTTTGTTTTCTCTGCTTGTTTTGTCGAGTTTACAGTCCTCCAGCTGAGGAAATGCTGGTTTGTGAAGTGTGCTGTCGGTACCTGAATGTCCCACCCTTCGAGTGTTGATGTGCCTTATAATTGTGCCTGATGGCTTTGTATATTTGCCCCGCATTGTATCAAATGGCTTTTGCAGGATCTGAATGCTTTCTCTCATCGTGACTTTAGTACAGACAAAGTGGTCCGCAGGACATGGAAAAAGCACCCAACAGACTCCTGGGATTATGTCCCAGATTGTAAGAGCACAAATTCTGGAAGAACGTTGTCCGTGAAATCGTGAAGACACTTCTCATATATTCCTCTAGTAATGCTTTTCTTTGAAGGCGGCCATTAATGAATGCTTTTCTTTTGTTTTCTTTACATCATGAGTTCCTGTCAAAGGCAAATGCTGCCCTGATGGAAAATGCTAATGAAAAAAGTATAAAGACATATTGCTGATTTTAATTCACAGCCATGCTTTTCTAGTTTAATATTGGCATGCCATGTAACCCTGTTTCTCTTATACATCTTGTTAATGAGTAGAATATTCCATGAAGAAGCAGGCTTTAGTTATCTGGTAGTTAATTAGGCAAAAATTACTATTGTGTCAGTATTATATAAAATACAGTGAGGGGTCACAGGGAAGGGAATCTGTTTTTACTTTACTAAAATCTAGAATGCTGTTTTTTTACTCTCCAAGAACAGGTTGACATCTTGCATCTCTTACTACATTGGGCCAAATGTGGAATGTATTTAGATCTCAATCAGAGACAGTAGTATGCAGGATGAAATTTCCCAGACTACTTTAAGTGATGCCAGTTAAGCTCACAGCTCCATGAGTCACCTAGAATAAAAAGAGAGGAAAGTGACCAAAAAAGCACATAGCCATCTTTGTGTGCCAAAGCTTTAGGAGATATCTGAATAGAAGAAATAAATGCGAAATTTTATAGTTTTATACTCTAAAGTGCCAATTAAATACATGCTGATGAAAAGCTGCTTGATTTTAAAAGGTTATGCATTCTTTAAAAAATAAATACCAAATCCAGCTATATTCTACCAATATTAGAGACTGGACACCTGATGTGCATCAGACTTGATTTTGCAAAACAGCTAAAATGCAACATTTTCCAGAGTTGTTCCTTCTTTTGTATGTGCTGTCCAACAAGCTATATGGAAAAAGAATTGATAGTAAGCATAAAAGTTGCCAGGGAAGGTTCACATCTTAGCACAAACACTCTGGAAAAGGTTGTAAACGTTACATTCTGAGCAAGTTTAGCATTAAGAAGAAAAGTTTAACAAAAATACCTCATCCTTTCTGTTCTGCTTCAAAATTCATTGTCTGCTACTAGGACTGACTACGAGTTTTTTTTCATTCGGCTTCGTGTCCAACTGCCCCCTTCTGTGGAGCAGGGCATCTTGGTACTTCACAGAAAGTAATTCTGCTCGGGGTGGGGGGGAAGCGTGAAGGAAAATCTTGGCAGTGTTTAGTACGTTCCTCATTTCAGCTCAGCTGCAGAAGAACGAGAGGGAGACTGGAGCAATACAGTGGTGGTGTTAAAGGTATTACTGTCTTTCCTTGGTAGCGTGATACGGTGTCAGTGTGTGACTCAGTGTTGAGGGAATATGGCTGAAACGACTGTATTCGGTGTAATACACATCCCCGTGAGATGTAGGCGCACGTTTATGTATACTGGCAAAATATGGATATGGGTAGAATGTAGCTGTAAAGCTACAAAGAGATGTGCAATGGCTACCTTGCAGGCAAAAAGGGAACAAAATACATTATGAATGGAATAAAATAGAAATGAAATGTGAAAGGGGAAAAGGCCCAAGTATTCTCATTGTCTGTGATGATTGCTGTGAGGGCAGGATATAAACCATCATCATGGAGGTCGAAAAGGTCCATGGGATTTAGGGGCAACTGTAAACGAATGCGTACGTATACATGTAAAGATAAGAACTGAGAAGAGGAATTGGGCTGGAGAAAGGGAATTCCAGACAGATGAGGCAGCGTGCGCTGAAGGGCAACCCCAGCTGCGTGGTCACGAGGACTGGATGGGGAGGAATGCATGAGTGGGCAGTAATGGGATGATGGACACAAGATTGGAGAGGCAGGGTGGAGTGGGGCCAAGAAGAGGTTTTGAAAAAAACCAGGATGCTAAATATAAATAGGATTCAGACATTAACTGTGTCACAGTGACATAATTACGGCCGTTATATAGTTTTAGTCTCTGAAAGGACGCAACCTCAGTCCTTAAGGTTTTAGGTTACGGGGACTGAGAGACAAAGTTAAAAGAAATAAATAGTATGAATGGAGGCAGGACATGACAAAACAGTGAATAGTGATGTAGTTGGAGCAGGTTACTAATGAATTAAGTAAATAAATCCAGCTCTATCTATTTAATTATTTTTAAATTCAGAATAATTTGGAAAAAAAACGAAAAGAAATTGTCAAGCTTTTTTAAAAAATAAAACTGAAGGCATTGGTTTTTGTTGGTAGGTAGTTTTTTTAGATCTTCATATTCACTAATGTGTTTTCAACATATCTGCTCACTTAAATGTGTTACCTCAAAGTCCATTAATTCATTTTTAAAAACTGTCATTCAGATTGTGATGTGAATGTGTTTTAAATCTGTAGATAGGTTTATTAGGGCAAATTGCATTTCAGATCTTGGACAATCATTGGCTTTTTGGCTCCAATTTATTGGTTGGAGAAAAAAAAAATAGTGTTGAAATAGCAGATTACTGCTGGTTGAAAAATGTACCAATTTAATTTTCAGGTGGCAAAAATGTATTCGTAATTGAATTTAAACCTAGTTTAGGCTCTTACTAGGTTACTCAGAAAATTGTGTGAGTAACGAAATCACTTACCTCTAATATTTTGTAATTATAGCCTGCATTCTCCGGCAAATTGCCTTTTTTTTTTTTTTTTTTTTTTTTTTTCCCCTGGACCAAATTCACAGGTGTCTTACACTTCTCTACTCGCTCTCTGCAGCTGGCATGACTTTAGGTTTTTTATTTTTTTAAAAAAAAACCTTTTTCCTTTTAACTAGTGGTCCTGCAGACTTTAGGTTTTTTTATTTTTTTTTAAAAAAAACTTTTTCCTTTTAACTGGTGGTCCTGCAGGCAGTGTCCTAAAGCCGGAGCAGCTGCGCAGCTGCTTTGCGGCGGCCTGCCATGCCCTCTGGAGCGGCGGTGGGCTGGCTCTGCTGCCTGATCCCCTCCAGCTGGGAGCACGGAGGTTGCAAGGGGGCGAGCGGGATTAGTTACTGCAGCTGTGGGGCACCGGCTGCCGTGGAGGAGGAAGGGAGATCTCACTGGGACGGGGAGCAGTGCTGGTGTGCTCCCGAGATGGGGAGGCCAGGTTAGTAATCTGCTCTCTGTAGGAAGACTTGGAAGTGGTTTTCGGCAGTGTACTGGGTCTCTCTGGGCTATGGCAGGTGTCCACAGAGCGCTCATTTCATGAAGTGGTGTGGGGCTAGGCTTGTTCAGGCAGCCCCATCCTAAAACCAGCGTCCTGGATCTGGGGGGCTTGGGGATTACCATTTTTCTTTGTACTGAGGCTGTGGACATGCTTGCAGACTCTTGGGGGGGGTCAGTGCGCGCTTCCAGCCTCCAGTGGTCTGTTCCCACCGCCTTTCCCCTCTCTCTGGGGAGTAGTGCAGAAAGCCAGGAGGACGGTGGGGTTTTTCATCAGGTTGTGGCGCATTCGGTAACTGCGGCGCCATGTCTCTGTGTGGGAGAGCAGGTCCCGAGCCGGGGAGCAGCCCGGGTGCGATGCCCTCCCTGAGGCAGCTGCCGGGTTTCCCTCCCTCTAAGGCAGCGGATCCCCTGTGGGCAGGATCAGAATGAAACTTTCACCGCTATATTGCCGGGGTTTTTTTAGCAATTAAAAATGAGTGTTATCGATCTATCGATCGACTTGGTGAATGCTGCCAGGAAGCTAAACAAAAGGTGATAAGAAATTACACCTGGGACTGCAGCACTGGGTTGTGGTATGAGGATTGCTTTTGGTCTTGCTGTGCAGCCTTGCCGAGCTGCATTATAATTTTCCGCTCTCTCTTATGCGAACGTTGTGTTTTGGTTGGAAGCTGAAGATGGAGAATGTGTGGGGTTCTTATTTTTTTTTTTATAAACTCCTAGATAGAAAAACAAAATCGAATGTGACATAATATAGCACTGGGTTCACTGGGGGCCTCAGGCTCTACTGTATTACAAATAATACTTGAAAGTTGGTGTATTCTGGTAGCCTGACAAAAAAACTTATTATTCTGTACCAGCCTTTCCACTAACAGAATTTTTAACTTGTATTTTTGATTAGAGGTTTTCTGTTAACCTGCTGAAAACTTAAACTGATAAGAGAGAAGTGCACTCAACTACTTGCACCAGGCATGCTCTTCATGTAACAAAGTTACTTCCATCTGTCCATTTAAAACTTCCCTGAATCATGTCAGGCTTTTTGGTCTCTGATTAAATAACCAGATCAGCTATGGAAGTTACATCTCGTCTTTGATGGAGGAGGTTATTATTTTTTACTTTATTTAGCCCATTCTGTTTTAATCCCACAGTTACTTTACCTCCCAGCTGTGTGAGGGTGGGGAGTCAAAATGGAGGGAAGTCAGGTGGGGGGCTGTGTCCTGTGAGAGGATGGGGAGATCATTGTTACTGATGGTACAGAAGTGACTTTTTTTTTTTTTTTTTTGGGGGGTGGGGGGGTGTTGTTTGGGGTTTTTTTTGGGGGGGTTGTTTGGTTTTTGGGGAGGATGTTTGGGGTTTTTTTCCTTAATTGCTATACTGAGGTCTCTACTGGGTGTCCATGAAAATACCCCCACGTTTGGGTATCTTGCAGCTCAGTTTGGTCAGTTCTCCATGTTACTTCGCAGTAGCTGGTGCCCTGCCCTGCTGCCATGTCTCTGCAGCCCTGGACAGCCCCGTGCCCTGTGCTGTTCTGTTGCCTTTTTTTCTGTGAGTGACTTGGTTAATACCCAGGTTACTTACAGCCTTTGTAAGCTGATGTGCTGTTGCTGCTTTCTGATCTCTCATTTTATTTCTACTGCCTTAAGGTATATGTTTAAGCAGCAAAAGGGTGGTACGGTTTATAGCCCGTGGGTGCATCCCTGTACTAGCTCAGTTTGGCTGCTGTGGCTAAGAGAAGTAGCAAAGATAAAGGGTCATAAGAGTATCAGGCTGGCACCTAGGATGGAGGTGCCCCAGGATGTTGGGGTACGTGTCCTGGCTGCCAGCCCTGGCCGTGGCACCCTCACCACCACTGCAGTCCTGCACAGTCATTCCAGCTCTTGCTTCACTCTATGGACATGCTGCAAGTGTTGGTCTGGCACACCTTTAAAACCAGGATAAACCTCTACCACTCCTTCTCCTTGTCTAGATGTGACCACTCTCCTTGCTAATCTCTGTGTTTCTGCCTCCATTTTCTCTTCACTCCTTTGCACCTGGGTACAACCACCGACAAGCTGCTCCCCTCATTCCCCACACCTGTTGTGAGACTCCTTTTGCGTTTTGATCAAATACGCCCGTCGGTGCCAGAATAGTGCTCTGTGCTCATCAGCTGGGCCTCACTTTTTCTTTCTGAATCGCTTCACTTAGGTTTCTTGGTGTGCTGATGGCGTTCAGCCCAGTTGTTGTGCGTGCCTTGCCGCTAAGAGCTGAGCCATTGCTGATTGTACTGCAGGGCTCCAGTGCTAGAGAGTTGGTTGCTGCAAACTGAGATACCTGGGGAGTGTGGGCAGCCTCAGGGCAATCCCTCTAGTGACTGCAAATTTTTTCAAGACACAGTTCTTACTGAAGCCACTGCTGCGTTGCTGATTTGCAAAGCAATCTTTACTTCTCTTTCTGTCAGTGATGCCAGTTTGTTTTCTTGATTCATGTGATGCTTGCATGCATCCTTGTGCAAAGAATTGAATCAAAAAACACATGGAAATGCATCTTAATACATTGCTCAGTCTGCTTGTATCATCTCTGTTTAGCATCCCTTATACAGTGTCACTTCTTCTTTTGCCGAGGCAGCTGTAACTTATATCTGTTAATTATTTTTCTGTACCCTGACTTGTTGAAAGAAGGGAGATTGAAAACCTGGAAGAAGCTGCTAAAGAAGAGATGAACGAGAATGTCTACTCTGTATGTCCAGCACTTAAAATGGAAACAAATAGAAATAAGCTCTCTGGGATGTTAACTGCCTCTCTTTATATTTCTTGCTCAGCACCGAGGCACCTGATGACACACTTTGAAAAGTGAGAATATGTAAGCATCTGTAAATCACTGTGGCTTGACATATGAGACTACTCATGTGTTTTGGTTTGTAAGTATGATTTATATTATATTGCAAAGGATCTGAAAAGTCCCCCTCTAAGCCAAAAATGAAGAAACCATTGGCATCTGCATTTTTTTTGGCTCATCACTGCACTTAATACTCACAGTTTGGAATATTACATGTTAATTGTTTCATATGTATGAAATGCCATTAAACTTGCTCTACTGCTAGTGTAAAAGACTTCAAAGTTGGGAAGTGAATTAATGGGCTTTTTTCTTGTCTGAAGAACGGTACTGTTTCTCATGGGTGCAAATTCTTTGTGACCCATCCAGTAAGTTGAGGCTGCTTCATAACAGTCAGTGAAGCGGGTGAGTCAGCCCATCAACGTCCTCTGTGCGAGTCCATCCCGCAAAGGCTGACACGCCGGCGCAGTTACTACTGTGTCTTTCAGTAGATGGTCTTGAGCTGGAATTGTGAAGCAACGTTTGCCTCTTAACAGTTTATTATAATGGGCTTAAATGTGCGTGACACCTATTTGAAGCTTAAAATCACTGCAACTACTTCTAAAGGCAAGTTGGCTACAGGCACTGTTCCTGCACATGACGTGCCTTATGTCTGGGTGAGTGTTTAGTCCTGTCCTCCTGGCTGGAGGTCAGTTCTTAAAATGGCAAAAGTTTTTCCTCTCGCTGCAGTATTTTTAGAGTTAGTAGTGGAAAAATCATGTGTTAATGCACAGGAGTACTTTTGGGACTATTGACAGATACTCCCCTCGTTCAGGCAGCTTCTCTGGCACGAGTAGCAGATCTGGGCCGCTTGGCTTGTGCAGTGGGGTGAGAGCGAGTCAAGTCTGCTGTGGCTCCTTGGTAGCGCTTTTGGGCTTTTCTGAGTGATGGAGCACGTGGAAGTAATATGGGTCACAGGACCTTATTGCCACTGCACAAGAATGGGGGAAAAAACAAGCGGGTATTACCAGGCAGGGTTGAAAAAGTAATTAAGGTATAATTCTGCATATGATAGGATTTCCAGAAACACCCACCATTTCAGATCCACAAACAAGTTACAGTTGATCATCTATTTATGGTAATTGTATGTGCATTATTAGCCGCTGGCAAAAACAAGGTCACTTGAGTTAAAGAGTGTGCATGTGCAGTTACTGTGTTCGTCAGTTTATTCGCAGTAACTTGTTACCACACAGTTGTGTTTGGTTTTTTGTTGTAGTTTTTGGTTGGTGTTTTTTTGGGGTGGTTTGGGGGGTCTTTGGTGTTTTTTGGGGGTGCTGGTGGAGTTTTTTGTATGATTTGGTTTAGGTTTTGTTGTTGTTTACTTAATTTAAAAATCTTTAGACAGCTGTAAGCCTTTGAAAAGTTGCCCCAAAGTGAGAGTTGTGCTGGGTGGCTTCCCTGGGTGGCTTCCCCCCTGTGGGGACGAGCAGCCTCCCAGGCCAGGAGCTGCATCTATGTCCACTGTGCCAGGCACCACCTGCATCCCACAAAAATTATTTCTAGCAGAAAAGTCCATAACACTGCAAACAAATTGCAAACTTTGGCTAAACCATATTTGATTACTGTGTCTATTTTTGGACTATTAGAAATGGCGCTCAAATATCAAAATAAACATTGCTCGCACATGACATCAAGCTGCTGTGTTTCCATGGATGGGATCTGTGGATGCTGGAGGAGTGGGAGAGCAGGACGTGGCCTGCTTCATGCTGGGAAACCTATCTGGGATGAGGCCAACTTTAATGTGTCTGTGTGTGTGTGCGCTTCTGGATTAAAAGCCTCCTTTATAGTTTTCTTTTGGAAAATAGAGGAGCCTTTCATCTTCATGTCTGAAGAAATATCTCTGGTTCAGGATGTCTAATTTGGGGCTTCTGGGCTTCTGGGTTGCATTCTGTTTGATACGTGGAATTTTAAACACAACTTCAAAAACAGTGGGAAAAGCAGCTACAGTGCAAGTAAGTTAAACTTTATTTGTAGTACTAAGCTGCCTTTGTTTTTTAAATTTGGATTTGGTTCATTGCTTTAAGTGGATGTTACAGTACCGAAGATTGAGCCTGAGGGCTTTGTGGTGGTGGTTGTTCAGCGGGGCTGTGTGGGGGATCTGGGGCTGCCACTGGGCCTGGCTCGGTGTGGGGACCTGGGGCTGCTGCAGAGGAGCTGGGGGTCAGCGGGTATCGGTGGCTATCCCTGTGCAAAGCTGTGCAGGTACGCCTCGGTTTGGAGGTGCTGAACCCATTTTCTGTGTCTCTTGACTGCCCTGCCCTGTCTATCCTGCAGCCGAGAGCTCTTGGGGGTCCCCTGAGCAGCCACCTATGCTGCCTCGATGTTTTGCTGCCCAGAGGGAAACTTTCATAGGGGTTGTAGACAAGTGGCGTTATCTTTTCTGCTTCCTTCTCCAGCCTCCCTGCACCGCAGTCTCCGTGGCATGGGGTGGCTGAAATCTCTGAAAGACCCTGTCTTTCTACTGAGGGTAGTTCTGTTCCTGATTCATTCATTTCAAAAAAGTTACATGATAGCTTGAGTAACGTGTGAAGTCCTTGTCTAAGTCTCCCCACCATCCTCAGGGGGGCTTCAGTAGGAGTACAGGCAGACAACCTGGCATGAGGGACAAAGGTATGTCATTACAGTTGTGTAATAAAAATGCGTTGCTGTGCATACAGCGTGCAGAAATGTCGCATAGGGTTATTTATATGCTGCCCAGGTAGAGAGCCAGGCATTGCATTACGCTTTTGGACCGTGTGGGAAGGTTGTCGCTAGGACGATGAATCTCGGCGTGGTGTCTCGGCGCGGCTTCCTCACTGCAGGGTCCGTGCTCGGCTCTGCCCCACAGCTGGAAGGGCAGTCAGGTGCTGGTAAGGGTTAGCATGCAGTGCCAGCTGGAGCTGGAGAACTTCAGCATTTGTTCGGAATCGCAAAGGGAGTTGAAAACTCATACACTGAATTTCTTTAGTTGAAAATTCAGCATTAATTTTTTTGTCTTTTTTTTTTTCTTTAAACTTGACGGGCCATCAACAGTCTTAATCAAAGCCAAATCAAAGAGGAGGATTGAAAATAATAAAGAAAATACCGTATAATTACTTTTCTTTCTCTGTTCAAAGTTGTTTTGTTGTGACATCTCTGAAAACATCAGTATTTTATACCTGCTTTGGTTGGATAGAAAGCTATAAAATAGGATTTGCTAGAGGAATAGATTGGTTTATTAGAAATACTGTAATGATACTGTGCTAAAACCAGTTTTTATTCAGACAGGTATTTGTTACCTGTATAATGAACATAAGTACTTTCATAAGCCCTCTAAGCACGCTTCTTTAAGTATAACAATAAATAATAATAAATAAATATAGAATAAATAAAAGC
>JMFS01113060.1:0-12809 GCA_000699545.1 Podiceps cristatus | reverse complement strand
GGACGGCCCAGCCCTGCCGCCCGGCCTGCCTCAGTGTCAGGGAGCCGGTCCCTCTCGGTGGACATCGTCACAAGCTGCTTTCCAATTATAGCATTTCAGGGCTGTGACCGCGTTTAATTGTCTGAGTTTTATAAACACTAAATGGCCTTGGCTGACGCCCGAGTTAATGATCCCCTGCAGAAGCGACTTTGGCCGGCCGGCTGCCAGCCGGGCCCTCACCACGCCCGCCAGAAAGGGTCAATTAAAAAAAGACGGGAGAGGACAAAAACGCAGAAACGCGACTTAAAAGATGATGCTGCATCTGAGGAAATGACACATAATTCCCTGCTGTCTGCGAGCGATATGTGATGCCGCCGCTGAGCTGGGCTTTCCTGAAGGCCCCGAACAGCAGCGGCTCTGCTCCTCAAACCCACCTGCCCACACCTGAGCTCCCCTTCCCACTGTCCCAGTGACTGCCCGGACCGGGGTCCGACAACGGCAGAAGACCTGCAGCAGGACAAGCAGTTCGATTCACCTACCGTGTCAAACTTATGTTTCTTCCTTTCAGGTTTTTCCCCCTGTTAATATCAACAAAGAAAAAAACCCGACACAACCCACCTTAAAAATGCAAACAGAATGAAAAAACCCACAAAAGTAAATAGCCAAGGCTTTTATGTTAATGCAAGAGTCGCTGACAGCATCAAAACAAAGGAAAAATCTCTGGGTCAAATTTGCAACTGATGTAAATAAGCCTGTTGAGTTTCAGTGAAGAGCAGTGATTTTCATGCAGTACATATATATATACAGACGCTCCCCTTGGCCCCCTCCGCTAATGCATCCCAGCTCACGAATGACACTGGAAGGGGAGCAGATGGCACTCGGGTATAATTTGTAAATATGCACCACTAGAGCTTGGCGTTTCTGTTTCCAAAAAACTGAAATAAATAAATAAATAAAAATAAAACCAGGCGAGCATGCAGCTGCAAGGCGGCCTGGGTAATTGTGCAATGCTGGGAACTCTTAGGTAGTTAATAATTACACTCAACCTTCGGTCTAGTTCCTAACAACACCCCTAGGCGTGTCGCTCTTACAGAATAAGGGCACACGCCCTGCTGTGTCTCCTTGCTTAACAGGAACACAAAGTACAGTAGTAGGAGGTGTTTCCTTGAACTCTGAACAATTGGACATTTAAGGATTAATTACTGTTAAGGAGCTTTGGACTGGCAAACACACTAACTCAGCTCTTGGCTGCGTCTCCCAGCCAAGTTCTCTCAGTCATCCTAATTAGACATTCTGATACCATCTTTAATTATATGATCTCACATACTATTTTTTTTTCTCTTCTTCTTTATTTTTTTCTTCTTACACTGAAGCCATGTCTTGTGCAGCACGCCAAGCGGGCAGAGCACGGAGGGCTGAACCGGCAGTGAGGAAGGCACCCGGCTGGGCGTCACTCCCTCTGGACTCGCTCTGTGCAGCAGCAAGACCACGCACCACTGGGACCCGAGGTGGTTGGGACCCGAGCTCCCCGCACTGCTGAAAACACCCCAAGTCTTTCACAAGAGGGAGGAAAGCATCGAGCCTGCCGCAGCTCCCTCGCTGCTGCGGGCAAGATGGGACGTATACTGTATTTGCCAGTATTGACTGCAGCCTGGCTGGAAAAATCCTGCGCCGAGTCGTATCCCGCTCCAGCCGCAGTGAGTGCGTGTGTGTGCACATGTATATACACACGCGCTCTCCTGTACACACCTTGATCTTGTTGAAACAACAGGAGGAGCGTAGTGCGTGTTATTAATGTTTTTCACCTTTGTAAACACTGTATCGCTGGGGCGACGCTCCTGCGTCCCGACTTGCAGCACCCAGCGGTGCTGCAGGCCTGGCGCCCTCCCATCCCCCTTGCCCCAGCGCCTGCCAAAAGCTGCTGAAGCTGCTCCACATTCAAGCTGGTCCTGTTGGTTGGCAACATCCTTCCTAGGAAAGGACCCGGCTACATCAGAGAGTCACTAACCCAACGTCGCCTTGGCTTCTGTGCGTCGCCGCTTGCTGCCCACCCTCCTGCAGTCCCCCTTTCCCCCAGATGCAAGAAGGGAAGTTTTGGGTGGCGTGTTTTCAACTGAAACGCTGCTCTGCTGAGCTGGAAACTCAGTATACCCTGAGGTCAGCCGAGGTTCACTAAACTGAGGAACTCCTTAAATGGTATAGTCTGAAAAGCCAGCTCTCTTCGTCTTTGCAAGCAGCGCAGGGATGGAGGGGCGAGTTCTCAACGGGACCCTTTTCTAAATGCTGGACACCCAACGTTGTGTGAGCGTGGGGCAAGGATGCAGCCACAGCCTCCCTGCTTTCCCTAGCGCCAGTCTGCTCCCTGGAAATGGCTCCAGGATCCACCCCTGCCTCTACCTGCCAGCAGAACTGGTTGGCCTCGGCAGGCACCCGTCCTCGCACCGGTCTCCCAAGGCTGCCGAGCTTGGCACGCACCCCGGCAGGGTCTCTGCCTGTCCTCCTCTAGGGTCTGGGCTAGCCTGCGGGCATCAGTGCCTCCGAGTACCTCACCACCTCTTCCAAAGTCAGGGAGGAGAAAAGGAGGACCAGACTGTCCCAGGCAGGCAGCAGCACCCCACACAGGGAGGAGCCCTCCTCTCCCAGCTCCTTGGCGTTCCTCCCTGATTCAGAGTCAACATAATGGGGCCGAGATGGCGCCATTGATCCCGCTGGGCAGGCGGAGCCGCTGTACGCTAGGGATTAGTAATGGCTTTCTTCCTTGTGGCACCGGGTCACAGGATTCAACCCTTTGTACAGCCCCGTGGTGGAAGCAGTCTTCCTCCCTCCCCGCCACCAGAAACGTGCCTGTGGAGCAGTCCCTGGTCCTGGGGAAAGGAGCAATGGCAGCTGCTGCACTGGGAAATTAAGAGTTGGGGCCAAGTGAGAATAGAAAAACAAAGCAGGGCCTAGACAGATGTCATGGGTGCAGGAGAGACCTACCCTACATACTCTTAAGAGCGATTCCATGGGAGGGTCCTTCCTTCCAGCCCCCTAGGACGGGCATGTCCATGCAATCAAGGACCTCCTACATTCAAAGTGCCTCTTGGGGAGCTGTGGGTTGCCAAGACCTTCACTGTGCAGCTGCTTCTGCTCTGTGCCACCATGGCACAACCTTGCTCCTCGCAGCTGCCTGGGGAAGGCCTGGCCAGGGTGACTGTGGCTCCAGCAAGCCCCCACTTCACCAGGGGGACAGGAGCAGGGAGGAGGAAGAGCATCACTCCAGGATGAACACCCATCCCAGCTGCCGGTGCCGGCAGAGGAGCACGCACAAGGTCAAGGGAAGCACCTGACACTGATCTTTTGAAGGTGTCACTCTCCTTTCCTATTCCCTCCCTTTCACCACAAGACAGTGTCATAGGCAGATCTTCACTTCCTCAGCTGCCAGAAGTGGAGAAGGTAATTAGATACCCGTATGGCCTCAGAACATTGCTCAGCACAGAGATTTAATCACAGTCCCTGTGGCTCATAAACGCAGTGTTCAATTGGAGGCTACAAAAGGCAGTGAACGTCTCCCATCACCCCCGTGACCTGTAGCAGCCAGGGAGGAGCGGAGGGTTGCAGCCCTCTCAGTCAGCATCAGCCCAGGACGAAAGCTACGGCGGCCAACTCCTGCTGCGTGAGGCTCTGGTGCTGCTCCCCGCTGGCGCTGGCGCCCTGCCCTAAGCCCTGCCTTTGAAGGGTCGGAGCAGGGCTGTGCCTGGCTAGACCATAGGGCGATCTTAGATGTGGAGGGATCATGAGCTCACCTTTCCCCCTAGATTACTGGAGATACTCATGGGCCTCTGGCATGTAACTTTTCTTTTAAGCCCACAGGCTGGCGTCTGCTGCTCTACCCTCATTAACATGAGATAAACAGTTTCAAAACTAAGTTAAGTGCATTTCAGAATAGCAATATGATGTAAGCAACTGAAATGGGAATTAGGTGAATTAGAGCATCCCGTGCTTGAATAACTCGAGCTACCCAAAGGAAAAGAACTGACCTATTTCTTCCCTTTCTTTGCCCCAAACCAGCATAATCTGCTGCAGCCGCTCACATCAGTAATCACCAGCATGAGTCTGTGTCATCACTGGGAGCCACTGATGAATTTGCCCGAGTCTGGGAGCCCAATTAGGGTTACAGAAAGAGGGTGAGGGGCCAGGGGGAGCGCCTGTGCTCCATTGATGAATTGTGCCTGACCCATGAGCTCACCTAGGATCACCGGCTGTAGATCCATGTTTACCTTTCCAGGGAACTTGAAAAACAACTTCTGCCTGAGAGAGGGAAAACGGTAGGAGAGCCTGCGAAAGGCAAGTAGGCAACAGTTCCTGGCACGGCCTGTGAACTTGCAGAGTTGTACAGTCATTTGTGGGATGCAGGCTCTAGATTACGGCCATGTAAGGCCTGTCTCCCTCTCTTCCCCCACGCTAGTCTGTGGAATGGAACATGCAAAATAAAAAGGGAAATCTGAGACTCGCACTGCGGCAGGCTGAACAGTTTACATTCTTATCTGCCATGATATCCTCCTCCCAGCTTAGTCCTTATCTGTTTGACCTCGCATAGCCAGCATCAAAAAAGCTAATATTTAGTGCAGCGGAATTCTGGAGTCCCAATGAGATAGCACTGCAAGGGGGAAAGAAATATGCTGGCAATATATGCCTTCTGGACTACGTGGAATCCGAAGCAGAAAGGCAGAATGGTTGAAGTTGGTAGGCACCACTGGAGAGCGTCTAGTCCACCCCTCTGCTCAAGCAGGGTCAGCTAGAGCAGATTGCTCAGAGCCATGTCCAGGCAGGTTTTGACTGTCTCTAGGGATGGAGACTCCGCAAACCTCCCTGGGCAACCTATACCAGTGTTTGACTACTTTCACAGTGAAAAAGTTATTTTCATGTCCTCTGTTGAAAACAGTGACCATTGCCTCTTGTCCTGCCACTTGGTACTACTGGGAAGAGTCTGACCGCATCTCCTTTGCTCCCTATGCCCATCAGGTATTTACATACTTGGGTAAGATTCTCCCTGAACCTTCTTTTCTCAAAGCCAAACAATCCCAGCTCTTGGCTTCTCCTCCCAGCCTTGCCCCGTCTTCATCAAAGAAAATCTTCCTGGGGTGTCTTGGATCTCACTACACTGGAACACGGATGAAAACCCTTCTTTTAAACCTCAGCCTTATGAGAGTGTGCCAGCAACTTCCACCCAGGTTGATAATCCACCTATATTGCTCCCTGTGCTGCCAGTGCCCGAGCACGGCTGACCGGGGGCCTCGCTTGTGCCATGTGAGACAGAGCAGAAAACGCTGGACTCTTACAACTGAATTCAAGAGCTTGTTATGATGACATGAAACTCCCGGGGGATCAGGTCATAGACATCAGTAGGAGTAGGACCATAAGGTGGTGTGTTTTGGGTTTTGTTTTTTTTTTAAATGCATCATTTTTTCCACTTCGAGGTATCTGATGCAATAACCGTGTCACAGTTTTCCTCTGTCACATCCTTCCCACATGACAGTGGAAACATCACTTAAAACCAGCATTCTGGATACTCTCCTTTCCCCCACACTCCCACTCCAGCTCTGCTTGCCATTAAACTTTCTTCAGGTTTAGCACATGCTTATTCTTTCCATTGGCTGCAGAATTTCTACAGCATTCCTGTAGCTGCTCTTGCATATTCTAGACCAAATTTAAAAAAGGGGGGGGGGGGGGGTCCAAAAAAAAAATAAAAAGGGGGGGGGGGGGGGAATCACCAAAAGTCTTCATCTGACAACTTGCCATCTCTGGCATGATATATTCGGGTCACTTGCCTGCCCCAGGTAGGGCTCCCCTCCACTGAACAGGTAAGACCACCAGGCTACCCCCACATGCCACCTCGAGAGATGGGCCAGTTCTTGGTACTTCATTAAGAAACACAACCCTGAGGAACGTCCAGTCTTGCATCATGGGGAGGGTAGAGGGGGTGTCTCTCAGTTCTTGTACACACTGAAGACATCCTTGGGGTGTATACTGATCCCGAGGAAGAGATTTTGGTGCCGATGCCCCTCACATCCTTTCTTTGCAAAAGGAAGGGGCAATCTCTCCTGCAGCACAAGTCTGCCCGCCCCCTGGTAGCACGCAGATCCCTCGCTTGCACAAGGTCTGGGCATTGTGGGGGGGAGGGAGGGTGAGCCTGTTTCAGAAGGAGGGGAAATCCCCTATGTGAGGTGGAGATCTAAAACAAGATGAGGATGTCGGGAAAAACACAATTTCCATGTCAATGTGGTAGAATTTGACCTCCTACAGCTAGAAGACCCGTGGAAAGCAGTTTGGAAAGCAGTTTGCTCTGCTGTGTAATTTCATCCTTCAAAACCCAATTATAGTAACTGCTGTGGACATTCCAGCGTCTGCGAGCTAATGATGATAAAAGGCAGTTGCAAGCAGCTGGAGCTGGGAGGAAATCAGGTGGGAGGCCGAGCCCCGCAACCAGCATTCTCAGACAAGCAACGTTAAGCACTTTCGAAGGGCACTGTCAGCAAACGGGAGGTTAGGGAGCACTTCGGGTTGGCAGGAGGCAAGCAAGAACATATCCTCCTGCTAGCCTTTTTTTGGGAGGGGGCAGAGAGGGGGGGATATGCTGCCAAAGGAGCCGGTTTGACAAAACCGAAGCTGGATGCCTTGGTGCATCAGCAGAACGGGAAAGCCCATCGTGAGGCACTCCCCTTAGAGAAAGCTTGAGTGCAGCGGGAGATCAAATGGGGACTCCCCCCTGCCCGAGGCCTCAGGAGATAGATGTTAAGAGATGATGCTCTTGTGTCCTTCGGCATATTTGCTCGTAATGGTCATGCCCCCCAGAATAACTACTTTTTCCTTTAGCCCCACCAGGACAAGTACATTTGGAAAAAGCCTCCCAAGGGCTCTCCCTCACCCACTGTGTCATCCTTGACCCCGCAGGGCACCCTAAGGCTGGCTCCGGCTCCGCAGCCCAAACCCTCCTATGTCGACTTCGTGTCAACTTTCCTACACTATGGATTCCTGGCTGCTGAGCTCACTTCACACAGGCATGTGCACGTATTCTCTGTTCTGGTGACTGATACCTTCAGCATTCCTCATGACTTCATAAATATTTTCATATACCAGCCACATAACTTAGTCTCTCCTTAGTCTCTCTCTCCTTCCCCATGGCCCTGAGAGAACACGGGTTAAAAAAAAAAAAAAAAAAAAAAAAAAAAAAGAGAGGAGGAGGGGAAAAAATAAATAAATAAAATTAAAAAAAGAGGGACAGGGACCAGCAGGAAGCCAAAGCAGACATTACTTCTAAGGAAACTCATGAGTAAGGAGCCGCTTGGCTTGGTGCCAGCTTGGCTAGCCGTGAGTCACCGAACATCTCCTCCCCACCACGTGTGTTTTTTTTGGGGCTGAGAGTTTTTCTTAGGTTTTTGTTTGTTTATTTTGGGGGTTTTCTGGGGTTTGTTTGTTTGTTTTATCTTGTGGCATTTTTTTTTGTTTCCTTTGTTTTTTGTTGTTTTAGTTTGGGTTTTTTTTTGGTTTGGGGATTTTTTTGACTTGAATATGACATCCTCTCCTCCTAACCTGGTATATCTGGGTTCCTTCCACTCCAGAGACTGCAGCTTTTCTAGGTGAGCAAGAGAATCCCACCTTAACTGCCAGTGAGGGAACCATGCTCTCCACCCTACCTTTTCAGAACGGATGCTTTCAGTCCTTCTGGCTGAGAAGGTGGATTTAAGGGGGGAAAAAAAAAAAAAAAAAAAAAAAAAAAAAAGGTAAAGTCACCTCAGCACTCAATTTCTAGCTCTATCCCTTTCCTTTTGAAGCCAAGATGAAAGGATTAATGCGTTATTGCCTTTTAGCCCAGGTGGTCTGCTCGGCTAGCCTCTGCCCCATTTCCCATTGTTGCAGCCAACAGCTGTCTGGAGCGCAGCTGCTCCGGTGAAAGAAACCCTGAAATGTGCTACAGTCGGGCACCTGGCAAGGCCGTACCCGTTTGTTCATATTGAAGGAACATGCGAGCTTTTAATTGTTCATGGCAAAGGGAGCTTTTTAATGACTTCAATTAACAGAGAGAAGAACTCCAGCTAGCTCTTGCTATACAAAAGAGTGTCCACAATGTCATTAAAACAAGATTTACAAGTGTCATAACTCTCAGCAGCATAGTCAACAATACAGCCAATCATTACAACTGAGCACCAACGGAGAAGGGGGGGAATATCACACCACCGAGGAACGGGAGGAAAAGAAAGGAATAGGGCAGGGGGGAAGGTGCAGAGGAAAAAAGAAAAGTCATTTTTCTTTTCAGTCTAAATCGATTTTATTCTACAAAATGCTACTCAGTTAAAATTGTAAAAGCAAAACCATTTTAATATGTTCTTTCTTTCATAGCAGCAAGCTTTCTCTAACAAGCTTTTTGTTTTAGTGCAAATACTGTAGGCCTGTATTACAGTAAAATAATAAGAACAAAAGAAGAGACAACACCAGAGAGAATGCCTCAGAGCTGAGATTCTCCGGGACTGCAAGAACGATATCAAGATCACGACAAGCAAAGAAGGGTCCCAATTCAGCAGTCATCTTTAAGAACCTCCTTGGCAGAAATTATTTCACAGACAAAAAAAAAAAAAAAAAAAAAAAAAAAAAAAAAAAAAAAACCCATGATCTAAAACTTTTGAAAAAAAAAAAAAAAAATATAATGGTGCCCCCAAAACTTCAATAATCCTCATGGTCACCTATTAATCACTGAGGCTTGATTCCACCTCTGACACCCGCTCTGCAGCAGCAAAATGCCACCGATGCTTTCAATTTGCTCCCAGGAGAGAGGAATCAGACCCTTTCTGTGTCTGAGGATCTCAAAGTAGATTTTAGTGACACTAGTAACTTATCGCTCTAATAAAGATGCACTATCCCTTATTGATGTTACTTTGAACTACACAGTATATCAAGTATATATACAACATTTTATCCTCTCACTGAGCAAAAACAATTGGATACCTATTTTCTACACATTTTAATATGGTTTTAATATCAAGTAACCACAAACAAGAAAGTGGAATAACCCTTTAATCATACAGGATAGGAGGGGAACAATTAAGTAAAACAGGATGGGATTTTATTATTATCTTGTATTCTGAGATTTGTCCTCAACTCCACCTACTGTTCACAGAGGAATGATAATGCATCTTTAGAAACACATCTCTTTTTACATTTTATACAGACAACAACAAAACCCAGAATCTTTTAAAGAACTGAAAAAAATAGCCTAAAAAAAAGAAGAAGATTGGAGTATTTTTAATGCTTTCTTTATTATATCCAAGTCTTGAACAGAAGAAAAGATGTAAACATGATAAATAAATAAGAAATAAAATGTAGATTGTTCCCCCCACCTCTTAAAATGTTTGACTTGGCCTTCCTAATGAAAATGAACCTGTAAGTGTCAGAATAATAAGATTTCTTACATTTCATAAGTCTGTTTTAGAAAGAAAAAAAACAACAACAAAAAGAAAAAAAAAAGCAACAACCAAACACCAGGAATGTGAGTTGGGAGAATGTTAAATTAATGGCGGGCAGATCTGCTGGAGCAGGCACAAGACGGCTGCCTGCCAATAAATAATAAGATAGCAGGGAAGAGGGGGGTGTCTTAGGTTTGTTTTCATTTTGTTTTTTTCTTTTCATTTAGGATGAAGGCCAGGTGGATCCTACATACAGTAAGCAGCAAAATTAAAGGTTCAGATGAACTAAATAGATCATTTAAATAATAATTATAAAAACACAACAGAGAGCTACTGTCCCCAGCATGTTGGTCCCAAATCCCATCACACCACAAGCAGTTTGAGACTTACCCAGTCTCCGCACCTACGAGAAAGGAATGGATGGAGGCAATGCCATAACTGGGAAGGGGGAAGGAGGAACAAAGGCAAAGCTGGAATGGCAAACATCACCTGGAAGCTGACTGTTTCCTTCAATGCAGCTGCTACCACTCCTCCCAGTTTGGCATTGATTAATTTAAGACGTTACTTGAGGCTTCATTGGGCCGGTCACTAGGGGGTTGACCCAATACCAGCTGAAATTCCCTGGGCCTTTTTCTATCGAGTTCAACAACTCTTGGTCAGACAGCAGTTATAACACCTCCCACATCCTCACTACGTGCAGAACATGGAGACACCACATGTAGGAATCGGCAGGAAAGGTACTCGTGGAAAATACCATTTGGAGGATGGGGAAGACAGTCCATTCCCAAAAAGCACACCAGTGAACCTGAAAAGAAGAACGCGGGCCAGACCAAAACCGCAGCAGAGCTCAAGTTGTACCTGTCTGCCAGAAACTAAACAAAAGTAAGGCCAATCCACAAAATACAGAAGGCAGGAAACCAGTGATGCCAACACGGACATCCTCTGAGAGGTCTGAGGGACAAAACAGGCAGGCACAAGGTATTCAGAGCGTTTTCCAGATAGCAGAAAATAATCCTCCTCTCTGGGCAGTTTCACACGGCTCCCAGCAGTACCACAAGGCAGCAGGCAGTGGGCAAGGGCCGGCTGCAGCTCCTTCTGGCAATGAGTCAGTGAGCAAAAGCAAAGGTAGGCTTTTGTCGTTCCAGGAGGAGTGAGGCTTACTCGGGTTTGAGGAGGCACCTGACTGCCTGAAACCCCTAGCAGGAACGCTCCTGATTTCCCGGGGGCCGGCGACCCTGGCCAGCTCGCCTCAAAAGTAGCTGCATCGCTATAGAATTCCCCACTTGTCAGTGTTGCATTCTGCCCAAAAATGGGTGGAAATGACATGCAGAGACATTCTATTGAAGAGTTTTAGGTTCTCAATCCAGTCTGGTCCAAACAAGCATCTGCCAAAATGGAGACATTTAGAGAAGCAGCAGTTTCACCTAGAGTGATATCATCTACATAAAACCCTATGAAAACAGGATCCTCTGTGCTAACTACAGGAAGTTTAAGGTCTACTTTATCAAAAAAGGAAGTTTTGGTGTTTTGATACCTCTAGCACCGGTATAATGATGGAAGTGTTTAAGCAATAAAGAAAAAGCCTGAATCACAATCAGCTTTACGAAGCAAAAAGATTACTCATGTATTTCTATTTCTGGCAGGTTTGGTAAAAACCTGGGTCTAAAAATAATAGTAATAATAAAGCAGCAAAGCCTACCTTTAAAGCCAAAGTAGTGTCCCCTTGAAATGATTCAAGGAATGAGCAGTGGCCAGGGTTTGAGGGCAGCCAGCCCTGCTGAGTAAAGGGCCAGCTCCACAAGACTGAACCCTATTAATTCGCAGTGGAGTTGGTGGGGACTGCAGCAGTTTAGCATTGCACAGGACTGGCCCTATAATAGCGTATTGCATTTCTCCAGGTCCAGCCTGACCAAGAAATACCCTGGTTTCAGTTGATTTAAGAAAAAAAGAAGAAAACCTCACACCAAAATAAATAGCTGCCACTGCAGCTTCAACAGGCAGGACCAAAGAGCTATCTCCTAAACGGCTTAGCTGGAAGGTGGGCAATCCTGGTGTGCACATGGTCATGGCTTGTCAGTGCCTTGACACCAACAGGAATTGAGCGTGGCTCCAAGGGGGAATAGGTTACGCACATTACTGTTTTCAGTAGTGAACATCAGCACTGAAGAACTTGTGCCCTCTGCGAGCACTTAGTAGTAGCAGCCAAGCCCACGGGCCAGAGAAGACAAGGATCCAGGGCTAGGGGAAGAGCCTTCTGATTTGTTTGTGGGTTTTGTTTTGGTTTTGGGGTTTTTTTTGTTTGATTGTTTGGGGTTTTTTTCCTTCAGGCCAATCAACCCCAACAAAACCAGAGCAATTACAACGCAAAAAGAAAACCAAACAAAAAAAACCAAAAAACAAAACCCATCAAAACACCCAAAACAAGCACAGAGGCCAAAGACTGAGGTGCAAATAAAGGTAATCGATTTTGCTCTGCTGTCAATTTGTCATTCATACCCAGAGGTTATCAGCAGCTCTGTTCTAGTTCAAACAGGCCATCACTTCAACCATGCCCTCCTGCCTGGTCAGGAACACCTTGTGGCCTGTGCTGTGCAGGAGGTTGGATGGCTGCCTTCCCCCCAACCTCAGAAACTGGGAATCTCTGAGCAAACACCTGCTACTATCAACTGGTGGATGTGCACTGCTTTGTTTCCCAGCAATGGAAAAGTCAGCAAGGGTACAGCCAGCTAGTATCACCCTCTTATCTGCTGCCAGTCTCCATCCTAGATTTATAGGCATGTGGTGCCACCTCTTTTTTGGTAGCATGTTCTGCAAATACAGCCAAGGGGAGGGGAGGATTTACTAACAGGAAGAGATCAGCCTCTGAGTCAGGAGCCCTGATGGGGAGGAAGATGCAATACTCCCTAGACAGCGGGCAGCCCAGGAAAAGTAAACAACAAGCAGATTTGATATCCACCAAACTGGGGTAAAACCCTGCCAAAGACACTGGTAAGTGCCAGCCCAGCAGCTTTTCTGATGCTACTTTGGCCCTGAGATGCTAACTTGTTTTTTTGAGGAGCCCAAGGGGATAAATATATCTCACATTTGGAAAAAGAAAGCCTCCCGCACAAGCCCCGAGCCACCCGCTGTCTCTGTTCCCTGTGTCCGTGCCCCAGGCCAGAGATACGAGCCCTGCCCTTGCTGCTGAGCCCTCGGGCTCCTCTTGGTCGCCCCTCCCCCAGATGTCCCAGCCATCCCGCTCCTGCCTGAGCAACCCTACACGTTTCCCACAGCTTGACCCAAGAAGAAAGATCCTAACAAGCCTTTAGAGTTCAGAGCAACTGGATGAAATGTCATGGGATTGACAACGTTGGAAATGATAAGCACAGAGGGGGCGGGGGTGGTGGGGGG
>KL283355.1:0-19643 GCA_000699545.1 Podiceps cristatus | reverse complement strand
GGGGGTGGGCGGGGCGGGCTAGAACTGGTATTTAGTGTTAGCATGCCCAGATACTTCCCTGAGGATTAATTTATCAAACACTAAATAAAACATGTCTTCTGACTGTTTTCTTTTTCTTAATGTTTATTTTCTATGCCAAAAGAGAGGTTACTTTTTTTAAATAGAAAGTGGAGGGAAAGCAAGAAAAAGACTTAACAGGAGATGAAAGATGCTGAAGAAATGAGGGATGGGGAACCAGTCTATTGTGCACCAATCTATCACTTTCTCTTGGGAGAATACGGAAATGACTTGTCTGTAAAATTCTCATTAGCCTAAAGTAAGCAAAAATCTCTTCTGGAATCTTATTAGGCAATGTCAAATTGAGTAATAAAGTCTTGTCTTGTTTTTAATGAACTCCTGAGGACACTGGTTGAGCTTTAGTACTGCTGAACTGTCTCTTACAGTCAATTTCCCTAGCTTCATGATACTGCTCTGGGTTGGGGTGTCTGAGGAAGATAAAAAGGTTTTTTTAACAATGTTACTGGGTTTGGATAGACAAACGGCTTCCTGATTGTCAACTTGTCCCCATGCCAATAACAAAATCTGCTATAATTTGCCTCTTTTGTTATTTCAGTCCAATTCCATGTGAGGATGCTTGTTTTGGAATTAAATTGCTCTCTTTCAAATTAAATCAGCCAAAGGTTGGGTTATCATGTTTGAAACTACGGTGCTCACATAAGGCATGCACAACATTGAAACAAAGTAGCTAAATTAGTAAATTGGAAGTGGTTTAACTATTCTGTCATCCTTTTTTTTTTTTTTTTTTTTGTGCAGGAATGACTCAAGTCTAGAGGATCATTTTGCCTTTATAAGGTGACTAGAAGTTAATTAGCAGTTTCCACTGCATATACAACAATTGACCAACTTCAAAGTATTCAGTGGTTTGGTTTGATTCAGATAAGCAACCTTCAGCTTGCATATTTATCCAGGACTTATCTGAACTATTTGTGTTGAAGTAGGTAATAGGAACAAAACCTACAACTAACTGAAAGTTAATATTTTACATTAATAAAACACCAGCTATTCTTAAAGAAAGAAGCAGGAATGACTAAAAAATTAGGACACACACTCCTTGACTGATATGAATCACCTTAGCTCCCTTAGAATTGATGTAGACCACTGATATTTAACTTCCTTCCGTATGTGGAATCCTAAAGGTTTTCCTTATGGGATATATGTCATGGGATCAAAGTTACCTGTTAATACCGAATCTGTTACTTTTCATGTACTCCTTAGAACATTCGCAGGCATTTTGGGTTCCCCTCTTGAAAACCCCCTCTGTAGCCCTGTCTTGTAAAGTTTTAAGTATGTATTCAGGCAGAAGTAAGTGGATGGCATTTAAGTGATTGTATTAAGCTCTGATCTTTCTTGATTTATTCTTTTCTCCTGCTCTCCCTTTCAAATGGCAGATGGAGACGCTAAGTTCATGTAATTATATTTCCAAAGGGAATTAAAATGGCTTTTAGGAACTTGAAGTATGTTCCACCATATTCGCTTGTAGAAATTGGCATCAGGGACTTTGCTTATGCCTTTAGACATGAGATATTCAGTGACCGCTACTTTCCAAGCCACATATGATGGACCTTTAACCATGGGTGAGCTAGAATGGCTCAACTAAGTTGATGCATAGAGGCAAGTGGGCTTCAACTCGGCTGAATTTAGGTGAGGCTCATAAACTTCCATGCTATGAATAGGTGGGCTAAGAAAGTCTGGGTATATGTTTGCAGGTGTCATCTGAGACATTTGTATATTGAAAGTGAGGTTCTTTGTTTCTTTTTCCTTTTGAAGAGTGCGTGGTGGGTGTAGCTCTGGGGCATACAAAGGGGAGAGTGTCAGGGCACACCTCTGGTCAGGGACAGGTTAAAATCTCACCTGGAGATTGTAAAGCACTTTCTTACCCTGTCTTCAGTTTGCCTGACCTTCAGCCTTCCCTCAGCTCTCGCCAAGCCTGCCTGTGTTATTGGCTAGCTCTCCCCTTCCTTTGTGCTGTTTTCTCCAACTGAGTATCTGATAAAATCCATCTCCCACCTTGCCTCGCATTGGTGCTTGCATGATGCTACTCTGACTCCCTTATTCAACCTGTTGGCCTGTGCCAAAGCTTGGGAGCAATCTTAGTATCTCCAGTGCTTCTGCAGACTTTTCCATCCAGGTCTCCATTGCTAAATTTCCCTTTTGCTGCCTGGACGCTCTCCCTGCTGTAGTTGCTCCTGGTGTGCCATTCCGCAGTGCTGCCAGCACCACGTCTCAGTGATAGAAGTGGCTCGTGGGCAGGTGGCGTTCGGCTCCCCCCTTGCTGCTTTCCACAGGGAAAACAGCTGGTGCTGCAGGGCAGAAGGTTTTGTAGCATAGCTTGGATATGTACTTCAAGCAACAGCAGTGTGATCGCACGGATGCACAACCTTTCTGCTTTCTCAGCCAGACTGAACTGAAAATTTCAGTTTAATATGCACATCTGTACATGCAGATTAACCCAGGGTCATTAGCTTTCTTACAGAGAAAACACTTCAAATTAAAGAACATAATTAGTGAGCAAGTATGCAAGGTATTTTGCAGTGAGTAGTCATTTCCAACCTGGCCCTTGATTCTGCACGGTGCTGAAGACACCAGACCCATCCAGTAAAAAACTCACAAAGATATTTAACAACACAGCTTGTTCTATCTTGAGTGTCAAGCATACGTGTAAACTCTTTCTCAGACTGGGACCAGTATGCCAGTATGGCCTAGGTTTCTGCAACTTGGAGAGACCAAAACATGTTGAAGAGGCTCTGCTATTCGTCAGAATTTGAAGTGAGCAGTAAGTGAGACTGTGCTACAAAAGTAGCTCTGTGTTTTTCAGAATGGGACTTCAAAATACTTAAGAGAAGTATAAGGCTTCATGTTCCTCTTCTGACATGTTGACCTGCGTGTTTAAGATCTCATGCAGAACTTCACTAATATGCTGAGAATCTGAACAGGATCTTATTATTCAAAATGCCTCACGGGGATTTTGCTACTTAAAAAAAAAATGTGAGTTCCAGATGTATACTTTGTACCTTTCAATATTTGTCAAAGATTAAGTTATCACAGCCAGTTCTTAGACTACTGATCAACTTTTTAAAAACATACCTGTTTCAGCTTAGGTAAGTGAAATGGCCACATCATCTGCAGACTTCTCCTGTCTTGATATCTGTACTTAGCCTGGAACAATGTCTGAGTACTGCAAATCCTGAAGTACAAGTCTTCTGTTGTTTTTAACTGGAGGCAGTTAACACATTTGTAAATGATCTCTCTATGTCAGGTTTTCTCTAAATTTGGGGTTGAATACTAAATGGCTTTGTGGATATTTTAAGTTCCTCAGCAGTTCAGAGCGGTGACCCTCTGTATATAAGAGTTTTCTTATACAGGGGGCTCAAAGATTTACTGGTGTAGGGCTGATAACTTGCCTTAATTTTCAGAAGGGTGTAAAACGTACCCCAAGGCAGTTCAGGACAGTGCACCCTACACAGCAGAGCATGACTTAGAGCAGCTGATGAGGTAGGGTGTGGAAAGGGAATGGTGCTATGAGCATTGTTTGATTGTAGTTTTGTGCTTGGTGACTGTATGTATATGTCTGTATTTCAAAGTCTCTGGCAAGACTCCTGTTGGTTTCATGGACTCTTTATCAAGTCCATTTTGAATAAAACAGACTGGGAAAAAAACCCTTAGACCAGTAAATGGAAAATGGTCATTTTTTCCTGTAGAAAATGGGGGTATGTGTTGCTTCTATATTTTTTTTTTCACTTTAGCTCTCCAAAGAATTAATTTCTAATTGAAACAATTTTGCATTACTAAACTAACTCTTTTAGAACAAATATTTTATTTCCACTTGATATGTCTTTTCTAGTTTGGCTTTTCTGGTGAGTTATTTTATTCTTTCCTTTGTGTTCCTTTTTGATTTTCCCTTTTGCAAAATACTAGAAAATAGTGAAAGAGTCAGAAAGGAAACTAGTAGGAAGATGTAATCAAAAAATGTGAAAATTAATGTTCTGTTTTTTTTTTTTTTTTTTTTTTTCTAAATGGCTCAATGAAACTTCGTTTTGTGCAAAAAAATGTGTGCTGACCCTAAGCATCGGCAAACCAACCTATTTTCTGTTAACAAAGTTGTCATATAACACAGAAAGACTTATAAAACCGAACCCTGTGGGTCTCCAAAATGTCCCCACTCAGAGATTCACCACCCATATGAAAGAGCCTGGTGGCTTTTAGTTTATGTAGATGTTGATCCCTTCTGTTATGAAAGTGAAAAGGTATAAAGGAGGGGTGGCTCTGCTGATGTCAGCGCACCATGCTGATCTGTGCTGGGTGAAGAGCTTTCCTGGGGGTTTTGGTTAACGAATGAGGATGGCATGGCCAGGCTGGATGATGAACGTTTCCAGGTCTTCTCTTACCCTCTTTCCTTCCTCTCCCTCCTCCAGCGCATGGGTGGCTGAGCAGCTCCTGAATGGACAGCAGAATAACCACTTACATCGATCTTTAAGTAAACTGTCACTGATTTCAGTTGGTCTTGAATAGTTGTAGTTTTTAAGGAGTTTGGCCAATCACGCACCAGGAGCAGACATCTGGGGGGTGTTGCTGTCAGCCCTCCCAGGGCATGATCCCTCTTGTCAGTCCCAGCTCTCAGCTCTGCCTCTTCTCTTAACCCAGGGGACAGGATGGGGCACATTTAGGATGCTGCTCTGTTGATCCTCTTTAGCAGCCTCCACACAATCATTGTGTTCAGCCGGACTGACGTGCTTCTGTCTCTTCTAGATTGCAGTTTTGGAGGAAATACGTACAACAGCTCTATGAAATGGCACCTCCCTAGCAATCCCTGTGTTACATACCAGTGCCAGGTAAGGATGTCATCAGCATCATGCTAATTGAGTCACAAGCTTTTCCCTTGAAATTCTGAGCCGTTCTTATATGATCCAAATAAGTGGAAATATTTTATACCCAAAGCACAATATGAACCTGGCATTTAAAGTAGTTTAAATCCACTCAGACGTGGCCAGCTGTAACCAAAGATCCAGAAGGATAGGTTTTCTATGACTTGAGGACTGTGATACCCAAACATTGCTAAAGGAGAGGTGCACAGCCACGCCATTTCGTGCTATCTTGACCTTGAAATAAGTTCTCTTTTCTTCAGCATGCTAAGTCTTTTGTGAGATACAAATTATTTTTTTAGTAATTGGACACTTTTGTGTTTATGTGTCCATGGGTTTTACCTGGATTGTTCTTTAAGAGAAACCCACAACCAAATCTTCTTTTCCTGGGCTCCTGCACTGTTAACACAGCGGTATTTTTGGTTACTTGCCCATCTGCAACCATAACATTTGCAGGATCGTCGATTTTCAAGCACAAACCAAGTAATTATGTAGGTAATTTTAGTTTCTGTCCGTGAATAGGTCTGCAATTTTTTCTGATAATTTGGTCTGGTTTTAATAATAACACTCAGGCAGCTACTAAGAATCACAGCTGTTGGAAGGAGGAGAGATGAATGAGTATGAAGAGCTTCTACAAGTAGGAAAAGGAGCTGAAGATTTTTCTCTTTTCTGCGATACTTCTGCTCTACAAAACCCACCCATGTTTTTAAATACAAATGCTCTGAGAAGAATGAAGTTGGAGCTGTGGTATGCTGTATCCTTGCACTTAACAAAAGGATACTCACAGCTTGAATTTAGATGCTCTGATCACTACTAGCTGCGTGAAATAAGTAATTCTAGATGCTCTGATCACTACTAGCTGCGTGAAATGAGTAATTATTGCCTGTTTCAGTGTCTAAATGCAAAACTGTGTGATCCTCTTTGCCCTAGACCCACACATTTCAAAACCGTGTTTCCCTTGACTCCAAATGCAAAGCTGCAAGCAGCAAAAAAAGTAGCAGCCTTTTGTGCATAGGTCCTCACACCCAGGTTTGTTCAGGAGGACTCTTGACTTCTTGAACAAGTAGTACAGGAAATGGTAATTTACTAATACTTATCAGACAAAGCATCAAAGATAAGCGTCTCCCTTCTACAGAACAAGATGCTTTTATCTGCTGTCTAAGTCCTTTTTTCCTCCAAGGGGAGAGGGACGAGAATGCCTTGTGTCTGGCCTGTTTTCAGGAGAGCTGCATGGGGTATTACTGAGGCTAAGGATTCCTGATAAAGCAGGATTCCTTTCCTTAAGAAGGTGCTTGGTTTCTTACCTGATACATTTTAAGGTAAATCCTGTGTCTGGAGTCAGAGAGACTCAAGTGGAACTTTTGACTGTGGATTAGCCTGAATCCTGACACCCGGGAGCAGGTACAGAAAGAAAAGAAGTTTTGAAATCCACAGCGTATGCCTTGCTTTAATTGTACTGCTAGTAATTTTGGATTTTTGCTTGTTAAAGCAGCCACAGCGCTAACAATGAACATGTCTGATCCGCTTCTTTTTCAGGAAGGAGTGGTAGTAGAGTCAGAGGTACAGTGTGTTGTTCATTGCAAAAACCCTTCCAAACTCACGGGAATGTGTTGTCCTGTGTGTCCAGGTAAGATTTCATGGGAAGATGTTGTTCCACACGTGCAACTGTATTTCTAATGATAACCATCATTACCTGGGAGGTTGCCTCTAACTTCTCTGTTATACTTGACAAGTTACTGAAATATGGGCCAGTGGCTCGAGATGCACAAAATGACACAAGAAGAGCATGCTCAGTATTTTTTAGTAGAGGACATGCAGACTGGGGGATGCATAGGCAATAGCCTGTGGCAATGTCCACGTATGTATTTATGTTATTTTTCACAGGGTCTGTCAGCTGCATTTGCCTGGCTGATGACTGGAATTTTGTTAGGAGGGGAAGTATAAGAGTAATCCTAAACCAGGAGACTCACTTTTTGAAGGGGAGTGGGAATGGGTTGCCTTTGTGAAGCACGGTGGCAAATTAACATGGTTTTATGGGGTAATTTGATTTTAACAGAGGTTTTGCAGGTAAGCACTGCTCCAGTTGTGATATAATGGGTTTATTACATTCTAATTAGTTGAAATTTCTGCCAACATCTAATGGGGAGTAAGAACGGGTAGCAAAAGGCAAACAGCTTAGAAAAGTGTTTCAAAGCTACTTTTAATGGAAGACCTGACTTAGCCTTGACTTCACTGGTGAAAATTTATCTGCTCTGGAAGGATGATTTCTTTCCCCCAGAAGATATTTGGGGGTTCTCAAAGCCTTTGTAAAGGCTTCTGAAGTGATTGTGTCTGAGGGAATGGTACAATTATTTACTTTTCACATTGTCCTATGGTGGGCTGTGTTATAGAGAAAAGGCAGCATGCTACCCTAACCTAAATTTATTCAAATTCTGTTTTTCAGGTTGTATATTTGAAGGGAGACATTACAATGAAGGAGAAGAATTTAGGCCTGCAGGAAATAAATGTACCAAGTGCTCTTGTATTGTAAGTATTTGCCTTTTGGCATTGTATCTCCCTGTATGAACTTCAAAAGGCACGTTATTGTCATAACAAAGCAAAAAATATAAGGAATTCAACTCTACTATGCATTCTTCTCTTGGAGTTCAAGTTTCTATTGAAGATTTTACTGCACTAATGCATGATATCACTCATAATCTCCGTTTATTGTATTTTTTGTGACCTCACGCTGTGTGCAGATGGAGCAGGATATTTGGGACAGGCTCAATGTATTAAATTAGTGATGCTTTTTTTTTAGTGATGGGATCTTGCAGGAGGAGACAGAAAGCTTTTGGGGTTTCATCTATTGATAAACATTTATTAGATGTTTCCTTAAACTGATCTTTCACAAGGATTCCTCTCAGCTGTATGTGACAAGGGCCTTTGCTCTGAATTACTGAGTGAAAGGATGAGGGTAGCTTCCTTAGGCTGTCCCAGGTGGTTTTTGGCTTGACGCTTAATGAAAAGGTCATATCCTGGATTTTATCCTTCACTAGCAACAGTATAGAGAGGAAGTAATAATTGCATCCTTTGGGTAATGAATACAGGCTTCTCTTTCACTTCTATTAAATTAAAAGATAATGCTGTATCAGTTGGGGCAGATAACTTTAACTGCTTTGGTGTGATCTGAGAGGCTAGTAAAATGCAAAGTTCAAATCACTGGTTTTGTTGCAATCTGTGGGCTAGTTATCTGCAGAAAATGCAAGACTGGGGAACTTCACACTTCAGTAGAATGCTAAGAGCTTTGTCAGTACCAAACACAGCTCTCCTGCATCATAAAAATAAAATTATAAAAATAAAAGAGAAGGATAGAATTTAAATATTAATATGTATTTATACATAGACATGCAAACATTTAATGAAGCAGCTGCAGAGAACTTGGACTGTTTTGCAGGAAAAAAATCCTAGTAATCTGCAAAATTAATTTACACTAAATCACCACTGCTACTGTGGAGAATTAGGCTGCTTAGGTGGTTTCGGGTTTAGGTTTTTTTTGTTGTTTGGGGTTGGTTTTTTTTTTTAAGTTTTAATCCTGTAATAATGAAAATATGCCGTCACACATGTCACGGTGATACATGCCCTGGGCTCCTGCTCTGCTGAATGCCTCCTGTCCCAGGCTGAGGAACATTGCTCCCTTTGTACTCGGTGGGTCCCCCTCTCACTTTGGCTTCAGCTGTAAAGCGGTGGCTTTACACTCTGTCTTTCCTTAGTCATGTTCCTCAGGGGAAGGCAGGTCTGAATAGTTGAGGAGTCTGTGGAGACATGCTTGAGTCTTTATGAGCTGTGTTTTGCTCTTTCCTATACAGTACTATACAGATATTGCCTATTGCCCAGTTGTTGGTGTGCCAATATCTCCTTGATCAACTTTCCTTTGTTCCCTAAATAGCAAAAGCAACCATGCTGAGAAGAGCATGTGTGTGTGTGTATCTAGGGGAGAAAAGATAAAGAAATCCAGGGTACATAGGGTCAGACCTGAGGGTCTCCCTTTGACAGTTACCAGTCCCAGGTACGTTACGTTAGAGAAGGAAACACATCAGCTACTGATAGTAAGAGATTTAAAGCCTCAAGCAAGAGGCTTAACAATCCCTTCCAAGAAAGGCTTGGATGTTAATGACGGCTGTATGAAATGTCCAGCTCTAATTCTGAATCTTACCAACAGCAAAAGAAAAACCATCTGTGTGTAAGCTGCACCTGACCTCCCTTCTCTCTCTCTGTACTGCCTTTTTTTTACTGCCTCTTGCCTGTTTCCTTTGGAATTTGGGCCTGTGTTAATTCCTATGTAATTTAAATTGGAAGCAAATAAAGGGGGCATCCTCAGGGCTGTGGTAGCGGTTTGCTGCCTGCTTTACATCCATTCCCTTTTGGGAATTGGTCCCCATTAAATCTCTTATCTAAGCAGTTGGTGGTTGTCTTATTTAAAGATACCTATCTAGTCATGCGATGTGATGGGAACAGGCTTGCGTGTGACCTGCTGTAACTTGTGCAGGCTTTAAATAGATGAAAGGTAGCTCTTCAACCCAAATTAGATTTCTTCTGGATTTGAGATTGTAACTACTTAGTGGGTCTTTTGTGGAAACATGACAGAAGAAGTGGTAGAAATTATTACCAAGGTATTTTGGGAGTGGCGGTTGTGTAAGGATTCAAGACACTCACTTCATGGTGAACACAGGAGAAAACCTTTCTAACAGTGGATTATTCTGGATTCAATAGGCCATCACAGTCCTGAGGGTAGCTCAGGCTTGGACTGCAGGCAGCATTGAACTGGAAGAAATTAAAGAGAGATGGCTGGGGTTTGTTTTTCCAGAGAGATGTAGGGCTGTACCACACTCACTGAATGTATTAAATTGAGGAATGAATTGCAAAAAAGGAATTTTACAGTTGCAAAATGATGCGCTGAATGAAATGAAAGCCAGCAGGCCTGGACTGCAGGGCCTAGTCTTTAGAAAGCTCTTTGGTAGTTCAAGTTTGTGGTATTTTCAGCTCAAAGTGGTGCCTACTGGATAACTATTGAGCTCCTAAAGAATGCGAAATGGTTGTTAAGATGTTTTGTTGTTGTTTTTCACACGCATTGCTTGCACAAATGAGGACAAAGTGGGGATCTTAGGAACTGGGGATCCCAAGCTGGGTGGAACAGACTGGCTGACTGTGGGGCTTCCCTTGCACCCCTCGGCCCCTAAGGGTATTGAAAGCAATGGCATGGCTACATGTGGGCAATTCACTCGGTCCTTACCTGCCACACTCTCAACTCATTAATATGGTTTCTGTTTAACACCATTTGTGGTTCTAGTTATTGTCTACTAAAAACTGGACCAAACCCATCAAATTCATTTCATGTAGGTCACCAAAACAACCCATTAGCTAACAACTTTTGGATTGCTATCGAGCCAGGCCGCACTTGTGGTGGTGAGGCGGAGATGAAAGGCCCTGTATTCCATTACCGCTTTCCTAAGCGAGCCGCTCCTCGGGGCGACTAAGATTTCTTGCTGAAAATGAAAATGTATCACCTCTCACTCAATGCATATTGCCTGTCAAGAGCGAACGAGTTGGCTTTTAATGACTCAGTTTCTCTGGGGAGAGGCATTTGTGTAAGAAAGGTGAACAGGATAATAGGGATCTCCTCGCACCCCGGCTGAAACCCAGCTGTCTCGCAATAATTCATCTGTCTGGCCTGTTCCTGCTTTTCGTGATAGGCCAGCGGCCTCTTCTAGAGAAACCTTGGATATTTTCCCTACCATAAGCACCTACTTAAATGAAGGACTGGTTGCTTTAATCAAGTGTTATTTCTCAGATACTACTTTTATGAGGTCGAGAGTGTGTTTCTGCTTGCATAGTGAGAGCACTTGGCTTACATGTTTCCTTTCCTACAGCCTGCATTAACATAGTCAGACTGTGATTATCTTAAATGTTTTCATTTTCTCTTTTGATGTAGCACGTTTGAAAAAAAAAAAAAAAATTAGTGGAAGGGGTAGGCGAGAGAGCCAGGGAGGGAGGAGAGGACGTTTGGCAGGAAAGTGACCTTGCATGAGAGCGGTAACCATGGAGAAGCTTATCTTTAAATGGTAGTATCCAAACTTATAACTAGGCCCTTTTGACTCACGCCGCTGTTACCCAGACCATGGGCGCTGTGCGTTTCGGCATGCGAGGCATGCGGCGGTACGAGGCACCGCCATGCTGAGAGTGCGCAGCACTATGGAGACACCGCAGCCCAGGATCCCGTCTTCCTTCACACCCCCACTGGGAGAAGGGGAGTGGACCTACATGGGTAAAGGTTGGAGGCTGGATTATGGCATTGCTGGGATGGCTGAGGGCTGGGAGCGGGAAGGGTAGCGCCGTATGTCTGTCCTGCAGGGAGGCTTGTGATGGGGATGACATGGCAGGGCGGTCACACATGTTTTGTCCCGAAGCAGCATCATTTTGCTTCTTAGCTGTTCTTCCAAAATAATTCAAAGCAAGTGAAACCCAAATGGCTGGAAGCAGAGCATGGGGGTTTGGGGCCCTTGGAGAGCTGAATTTAAAACCATCCTCAGCTCGATATCCTTTGCAGCATCAGAGGCTTTTACACCGCTGCTCAGACGTGCTCAAGAGGGACCCAAGACGCACATAGCTCTTGGTCTGCAGGTGTACACGTGTGTCTGTGCAGGAAATGTCTTGTCACTTATGTTCCTGAGTGCTAGGGTGCAAAAACTGCATAATGAAAGTTTTACACAAAGAAAAGGAAATAGCATCGAAGAAATCTGTTCCTAAATCAATGAGTAACAGGCGTTGCAACTGTGATAAGTAATGAGAAACTACATATGTTAGTGGTTTGGACACTGAGGGTGGAATTCATCTTGTCTAGCTTCAGCTATTCAGAAGGCTGGTCTGAGCTGCTTATCTGGGCTCCTCTTCAGTTAATGCAGAGAGAGATATGTGGGATGGATTACTCTCTGCAGATGCCTATCTTCCTCCACTAACTACAGAGGGAGCCTACCCGGCTCCTTGGCTTCTGAGATGGCTGAAGATAGCTGAGATGGATCCCGCCCCTGCAGTCAGCTGGGTGATAAAGCACCCTGATACTGTTTTAACGGCTTGGCTTTAAACAGATATTGGGAGCTGCTGAAATACGTTTCCACCACAACAGACTGTGGGGGAGGTATTCCAGTCTACTGGGAAGCTCAGGGGAACACACAATTGAATGTCTCCTCAGTGAAGGCTGGTAACGGAAGCTATATCCAAATTCAAATTTCCATCCTCAGTGCAATGCCAAACACTGATCTTCCCAAATTTCCATGTACTCCAGCTGCTTTGATTCAGCTCCAAACTCCAGCAGACACTGTCTGCCCCTACTTTGCGGGCTAAGAAACCTAGACAAATTGTTGTAGTCAGGGGTGGAAAAGCAAAGAGTTGGTCTTCTGGTATGGTATGAGGAGTGTACACTTTCCCAAAGTTAGTGCCATATGTAGAAGTCGTTGGCTTATGGGTAGAAGAGCAGTAAGCATTCAGAAATGTCATATGGGGGGGTGCTCATCATATCTCTTGGGTAACCCCCCATAAGTTTGTCTGCAGATTTTTTGTAAGGCTAAAAAGTTTGGTTTCCTGACTAGCCTAAAAAATACAGTCCTCCGGATAGGTGAAGAAGTATGGCTGTGCAGGTAGGTGTGGAAGAGCAAGGACTTTGTATGTGCTGAATTTCAGAAAGAAAAATAATGCGGCATAGAGATACAGACAGTGTCCTGTTATTTATTCTTTCTTTATCTGACTTTCTTCAGACTTCAAAAAATATGCCCACTTTCATGGGGATTGTACTCTACATGTGCCTTGTCTGAAATATTAAATTCCTTTAATTTTGGAAACATCAAACTTAAAAAAAAAAAAAAAGCTTGGACATTTAAAAAAAAAATTGATTAGAAACCTATGTGAGGTTTTCTTCTTTTCTCTCATTGATATGCATAGCCATTTTTAATCTTTTGATTTCTCTCAATAATGAAAAAAATGTATCCAAAAATGTGTCTTTGAGAAGTTTAAAATAATTTTAATAGAAGTCATGGAGGAAAGTTAAAAATAAAATTAATCACAGTTTTTCTCTAATACAAATAAACTCTGGAATAGCAATGCAAGTGAGCATGATTCAGTGTAGTCATTCAGTGTAAATTATTCGTATTCATAAGCACTTCAAATCTCAGACTTTAGAAAGCATCCTTCTGTGGCAACGTCTTGTTTCCTCTCTCTGTGGGTATTTGAATTTCATCCTCCTGAATCTCTCCTACCCGCAGAGCTTCCTAGCTCACCTTATCCGAGTGTGTTCCCAGCTCAGGCTGCAGAAACCCCTTCATCATACTTTTAATTTTGGTGAGGACTGAAGGAGTCTTACTCTGCAGCAAGAGACTGTACCCCGTTTGGGCACATTTCTAGGGGAGCAAAGGTATTAAACAGCTTCATGAAGATCTAGGTGACTTCTTAAGGCTCATAAGCCTGGAACATGCAGTGTCTTTCTCGTATCCCCTCCTTCCTCAGAGCTCTTTGCTCACCCCTTCTGCCCTTCAGGATTCAGTTCAAATTTACCTTCTGTACTTTAGCATGATCCGTGCTCCTCTGGCTGTGCAGTCAGAGGGGTTACTGTTCTTCTCACTTCTTCTCCATTGTTTTACGTAGGTAGCACTATTCAGTTGTTATTTTGAGACGGCATCTATGGCCACCAGTCAAAGGTGAGTGCCCATTGTGCTTTATGATATAAGACATCTATTCCTGTCCCTGAGAGAAGAGAGTGTGGAAGAAGAATGTGAAGAAAGATAAAAGGGTGATTCAGCAGATTTCTGTGGGGATTTTTTTTCTTGCTGGAAAAGAAGGGTGGAATAGCTGACGAGTTGGAGGAAGGAGGAACCTTATAAAGGAAACTTTTGCAAGTCTCTTGTTTAGACAGAGACTGTCTTTCCAGTTTGATGATCCAAGATGGTATTGCGATAATTAATGAATTAAGTGATAGAAGCCGTGGAAGAGTTAAAACTTCCCAGGTACCTGAAGGGCCTAAGTGAATGCTGATTAGCACACAGGAACCACCACCACCCCAACCATGCATTTCATGAATAACCTCTTTCAATACAGAGAAAATATGTCCATGACTTCTTATCATTTAAAGGAAATGAATGCATAGAGCAAGATGGATTTTGCACTCCTAAAGCATATAAAGAAATAAATAATGTAAGTTGGCCACTTTTAAATGGTGATAATAAAGGCTTATATCTCAAGCGTAGGTTGCTTTAGTTCTTGAGAGCAAAGGAACAGAGCTTATGCTGTCAGGTGTCTGTCCCCTGTCTTGTTAAACTTTTCCTAATTAACAGGCTGAGATTGATTGTTCTTATTTGACAAAGAAGAATTAAGTCCACAGAGCTTTAACAATGAAGGGGAGCTGTTAACAGGCAGCCTCTGATGAGGGGACTATTTTTTATTGGCATTGGGCTGCAATGAAGGCTGCAAACATCTCTGCTATAACTCACTCCTTGTAAAGGCAAGGAACTGTCTTGGAGGGAAAACAAAGCGGTGAGATGGCAGAAAACAAAGAACCTGGTTAAAATAAGAAAACAAACAAGGAAAAAAGGAACCTGCTGGCCAGCAGGGGATGAAAGGGTTGCACGTGTTTTCAGAAGTGCCTGGTGAAGACAAAGGTTTTATGTGAGATGGCTGTAGCACTTCTTGTAAGTGGCTTCAAATAGGAATGCGTGTGGCATCTCGTGGGAACGCTTGTGTGCAGAATTGATTTGGGTCTAAAAGATTCCCACAAGTTGTGGTAGGAAGCAGTAAAAGCAATAGCTTGTCAATTAGCAGGGCCTTTGTTTGCCCAACATTTTATGAAGACTCCAAGACCCTTCTGGCTGGTGTCACAATGAAGGAAAGGCTGAGGAGGGTAGGAGTGCTTGGCTTTCATGTTTGTCACCCTTTCAGTTTAAATAAACTTGGATGTCACAGGTTTGGGGGCTGTTATTGGATAACAATAGTTAATGATTTTAAACTTGCACACAGCCATCTGTGTCCTGATTCATGATGTCTTAGTATGCACAATACTGCTAAATGAATTTATATGAGGGCTTAATTAACTGCGTAATACCTAGGTTTTTTTTCTTTGTCCCATTTTCAAAAGCAAAAAAAAAGGAAAAAAAAAAAAAAAAAGAAAAAAGAAAAAGTTTGGAGGCAATATTTTGCCACATTTGGGGCTTTGGGTTTTAGTTTCTCCCCCTCTCAAGTCTGACGTCTGCATCACTTTGGGTACCATATTCTTTTACTTAATTGTGCTGTAGCCATTGACTTTCTTCATATTTGATGTCTTTTGTAGAAGATGTAAAGTGAAACTTGGGATCATTAAGTCTGAATTGCTGTTGAGATCTAGTGTGATTGCCAGATTCCATCTTGAGTTGCTCTTAGTCTGCCTGAATTTTCCTTGCTTTTTCCACTGCATCCTACAGGATTGCTTCTGTTTTCTGTCCTGGAAGCATTTTGTGTTGATAAAGGAGCAAGTTTCCAACCCTGCCTGATAAACTATTCTCCAGCTGGGATATGTGATAAATTAACATTTCTTACAACAAACCAGTCATATAGAAAGACTCCTTGGATTCCATCAACTTCATAAATGTTAATGAACATCTTTATTACTTTTGTTGCCTTATTTAATGATGACAGACCAACACACTGGATAGTCAAGGAGAGAAAAATAACACCCAGCAAATTATTTTCAGGATTGTGACAGGCTGTAACGTTTTTATACAACGCATCCTCTTAGGCTGAGAGCAGGACAGGCAGAATAATTCATTGGCTGTCAAAATAGACATGGGAAACAGAAATTAAAAAAAATATGTTCTTTGAGACATGACAGTGATTTACTTATTTTGCCTTTAACCTGTCAGAAATAAAATTTGACTAGGAGCCAAACTATCATAACAACTTTGGCACTCTGCTGCGGGTACATCAGTCTGAAAGAAAGATGCAGAAATCCTTGCAGGCAGCTCAGGGTTGGAGTCAGCATTGGGCCATAAGCCCCCAGCTTCCACTGAGTGTGCTTAAATACAAATGGTCAGTCCTTAAACATGCCTCCTAACTCTAGTGATAGACATTGCCTGGATGCCTTAACTTTCTTCCAGGAAGTTGCGCTCTCACGGTACCTAAACTTCTGTCCCAAACATGACTAGAACACCATTAAACTTGACAATCCCAAGCTTCATTGAAAACTAAAGTAGTTTCTAGCTCTCTGCCAGAAACTTTGTAATGAAGCACTGAGATTTTCTACGGAAAGCAGACGAGTGTGTGTGGGGTTTTGTTGGGTTTTTGGGTTACTCAATATTTTGTGCTAGAATCGTTGCAATGGAAATTTCTTTATCACCCCTACTTGGGTGTCAGAGGCAATGCAATTGAAAGTGCAAAGTCCAGATTTCCACCAGGTTCGGAACTGATGTTTGAGGAGTCTGAGCCCAAAAGGATTTGAGTAACTTGCGTACTTTGTGTGGTTTCTTTTTCCTTTTTTTCTTTTCTTTCTCCAAAACACGGCACCAGGATTTTTCTGAGAGTAGGACAGGAGCTAATGTGGCCTTGCCAATAGTATCTTTCTTCACAGGAAAAAACAGCTGGCCTCAACTCTGAGAACGTAACAATGAGGAGAGTCTTGTTCATTTTACCATCCTCTGCCTTCTACCCAAATACTCAAGACGCTGAACAAAAATTTGAAAATGAGACAATGTATGTGAAAATAATTTATTTCAAGAAGTCTAAGGATTTTGTGCTCTTCAACGCTCAGTCTGTTCTCTGCCCCCTCTCCTAGTTGCAGCATAACTTTCCTTCTCCTGGATGCAGCTGAATAGCAATTCTTCCTAGCAATCTCAGTTGCTGGTACACTATTTATGCTTTAAGGAGCCAGCTGAACTGCCCTGCTCTCTGTCTTTTGAGGTCACTTCTTTTAATTCCCTAAGGTTCCTGCAATTACCATTCCTCCCCTATCTAGGTTTTTTAGTAATGCATTTAAGCAAGTATGGATATGTACATGTCTGGGACCATGCAGGGAGGGAAAATCCTGTGTTTATTATGTCTTCTACTATCCACTGCTCTTCGTAATTGACATGCACGTCAATCAGTAGTACTGGCACAGCATCTGCAACTATGACTTTATCTTTTTGGCCGTGAACCTGATTCTAACACAGTGAGCATTTTATAAAGCAGCTAAATGGGAATAGGACCCATAAAAGTTGACACCTGGTAGAAACCAAGCCAGGGAGGCATTTTCTTTCCCTGTGGTGTTGTTACATTCCTTGTGGTCAGCAGTAATAGCTCTGCCTCCTGAAGTATGGGCTCTGGGGTTTTACGCCGTGTTCAGATGGGCACGGCTCGAAGCTTTCGTGTTTATGGTGTTTGGAGGACACATTCTTGTTTCCTGAGTATTTAGTGCAGCAGAGGTAACAGCAAGCAATTATATAAAATGAGGACTAAGTTACAGGCTAATTTGAGGGATGAGGAGGGTGGAGGGAGAAGAAACATGCTTGTACATCAACAGGAAAATCATCAACCTGTGTAGCATGTTTGCTGTTGTTTTCCGGAGACTGTTTTTGCGGTATTTCTCGGAGTCAGACAAGAGGCTAATAAGGATACTATTAATATAGCTAATGACCAAAAGTACTTTTTTGCATTTTTGATAATGAGTGTCTGTGTTTCTATTTCTAAATATCTTATCTGGCTCATTGCTGTCAGTCTCTGGGAAATCCTTTATCTCAGACTTTCTTCAAACTTACGGAAAGAGGAGGTGGCAAAGTTCCCAAAGTAGGCTTGAATTTTGCTTGTTTGTTCCCTGATACTGCTCTTCAGACTTTAGTGAGTAGCCCGGTATACTCGGATTATAATAAATTTTTGATTTCTGTTTGATTTTTCTTGTAGGACAATGGGTTTCAGAGAGCATGTTCCCTTCTCAGGACGTGACAAGGTTTAGCAGAGGGGAGCTAAGGCATGCTTAGGGAATAATTTTTTGCTTCATGATATAGTGGTTGCAAAACAACATGTAAACTGCATAGTGCTCCAAGGGGGAGCAAGCAGGATTCGAACTCCCTGGGACCCTGGAGCTGCTACAGCAAGGGAAGGTCCCAGCTTGCCCACGAAAACCCGGGGGTATCCAGATGGTGCAGAGATAAAAATCTGCAATTCCTAGCTCCCCACAAATTCCTTCATCTCTCCTTCATTTTGAACTTTTTCTAAATACTTACATTTATTAAAGTGGGGAAGCATGCATAAGATGTGTCCTGGAAGTGGGCAGATGAAAGCAAAGGCAAAAAAAGAAGTCATAATTTCTGGTGTACGGGCTTTATATAGTATTTGTGCTCTTGCAAGCAAAGTAAACCAGACATACTGGGAGTAGGAGCTTTAAGTCAGTATCACAAAAATAATTTCTAAAATCTCATTTGAAATTCATATCAACCTTTATCATATGTAAGACTGTCTCCTAGGGATGACGCCCACAGAAGGAAAACTAAAATAAAATGTAGCATTCCACACATGCCTAGTCAGAATAGCCTGAAATATTCATATCCAGAAGGCCAACAAGCATATTTATGGTTCAACTACAGAATAAATAACAATTTAACGTTATTAATTAAAAATGATTTAAGCACTCAGTCTCTGGGTAGTGTATAATATTGAATGTATTAAACTCCGCTTCCCCATTTCCCAAATGCTGAACAGTAATGTGGATAACATTTAGTCTTCTATCATAACTTGCAAAATTACTCGTTTAATAAATCAGAATCAATACATTGAAAATGTGTAGGAGTGTGACAATTTGTCTTCAACAGCCGGAACCACCAGAATGAGGACGTGTCAGCCCAATGAAATATTATCAAGATGTTTCTCTCCAGTCTGCTGACAGAAATTAAATTGGCTTTTTTTTTTTTTTTTTTTTTTTTTTTTTTTTTGAGGACTCAGAGTTTCAACATTTCAGTGCAGAAAGAAAAGCAATGAAAAGAAACAGGACGGAAATTTTCAAACATGGTAAATGATGATTGTGCTCTTAGTTTTGCCTTTCAGTTCCAAAAATCTAAACAGCCTCAAAAAAGACAGTGCTGAATACCACCACCTCATACTTGAGTGAGAAAGTCTTAACAGCACTGGCTTCGAAACCCTGGCCCTAGGGAAGAAGTTTGTTCTAGCTGTTTTAAATCTGATTTCATTTAGACTCGGTGTCTCCTCCTTTTATCTGAATTAAACAGTGCTAAACTTAAAAGGCTACAAATATTAAAATGAATGTGGTTTTCTATGAGAAAATTGAGGTAACTTTGTTTGTAAAAATGGAATCGGGGAGCTGGGTTGGGTGGTATAAAAACGAGAATCTAATTAGGTCCACTGCATAATTTTATCACCTATTGCTGGAGCTCTGCCGAAACAGCCGTCGGATGGAGATGGCTACCTGCTATCTCCGAGCTTTGAAACACAAAGCCGTTTTTCGCGTAATCCCGCACGACCCATGATTTCTGGGTTTAACTGGGTTCATTTCAGCGGCGTTAACGCGGGGACGGATTGAGCCCCGCGCTCGTGGCTTACTGGTTTGATACTCAAGAGTAAAAGCTGGCAACCTTTCCTCTAACATTTTACATCGTGGCTCGGAGGCCGAATGGAAAATTTCGTCTAAATGAATTGTTTTGCCATATTGCAAAAAAGTCGTATGATGGGGGCGGGGAAGGTATTTTT
>JMFS01113055.1:0-15862 GCA_000699545.1 Podiceps cristatus | reverse complement strand
AAGGGGTTGCTTGCGTTCTGGCCTGTCGCGACATGTCGCTCTCCTCCCCAGGGCCCTGATATGCCGCTGTCGCGACTGCGCAAGGCCATCGAGGAGTCCTGCCCGCACCTGGCCAGCTCCGTGCACATCAGGTGGGCGCCGGGGCCGCGCCTCCCCTCCCCTCCCCTCTTCTGCCTTCCATAGCAGTTACTCTGTGCAAGGGGACAACGCCGGGACACGCATGCTCTGTGTTACCTGTATCCGCTCTGGTATCTGTTAAGGAGGGCTCTGAAACGTGCACATGTACGGTTAAAAACAGCCCTAGATTTGGAGAAAGAATGTGCTTCTCCAGTGTTCTTGGCTCTCATAAATAAGTTCTGACAGGCACACAAACCGATTATCAAGGCCATCTGCTTTAAAGTTTCTGATGCAGAAGATCTGTTTCGACTTTAGCTAACTCACTAAACAGCAACAGTGTTAAGAATCAGTCTATTTGGGGTTCCTAATTGTTTTGTTAGAAGCATAACTAAGTTTTCTAATTGTTTTCATTATTAAAAGACCCATTTAAAAAGAAAAAACCCTCAAACTTGATTATTTTTTGGCTTATGATTAATATTGAGTATGTTTTGATTTGGTTCATGAGTATAAAAACCTTCTAGGCATAATGAATTAGCTAGATTTGTTTCTGTTTGTGTTTACTCATCTATGCCTGAAATAGAAGAATATTTTATTTGATGCGTAGTATTAATACACTAAACGAGTGTGGTTTTCTTTTCCTGTTTAGGTTAAAACTTATGGCAGAAGGAGAATTGAAAGATATGGAACAATTTTTTGATGACCTTTCAGATTCATTTACAGGGACGGAGCCAGAAGTTCATAAAACAAGTGTAGTAGGTAACTAATCGTTATCCATAAGCTATATTTGATGTGATATCCATCATTGATGTGGCAAGTGGGCAGACTCAGGGTACAGCTTTGCTTTTCCTTTTGGGGAGGTATAAAGATTGCATAAGAATTTTTCTCTTGCTCGGATGTTTTATATTAACCAACAATTTTGCATACTGTGCCGTTCTTACTGATCTTGGCAGTTTTTCTGTGATCAGATAGTCTGAGATTTGCCACTACATTAATACCAGGTTTACACCCTGCAAAAATGAGTTTTATCAATTGGTAGGTAGCAAAATTAAATAATGCAATTTAAGCTGCTGGTTATGATGATTTCTAGTCTCCTCTCTGAGACGGCAACCTCACAACTGTTGTCGTAACAAATGTTTTTCTTTGCAGGTCTATTTCTGCGCCATATGATCTTGGCATACAATAAGCTTTCTTTTAGTCAGGTCTATAAACTTTACACTGCACTTCAGCAGTACTTTCAAAGCGATGAGAAAAAAAATGGAATTGACGAGAGTGACATGGAACTGACAAATACAGAGGAACTGGAGGGGAAGATGGAGAAAGAAGAACTTGATGTACCGTTAAGGTGATATGTTAATGTCAAAGTCCTTCCTGCTGCTTCAGAGAATTAGTCTTATTTGTGTACTCTGTACACATCAGAGTAAACTTAAGCTTTGCCCAGCTCAAGATGCTACTCCCGTTAAACCTTCCAAACTCCACGAGTGCTCGGCTGGGCCCTGTGGGTGCCCTGACACTGACTTCAGCTGCGGTCTGGAGATGCAGCGTGTGGTGATCTTGTTTTAGAGCCTGGTACAGGCTGGCAGGGCCGGGTGGCCGCTGCGTTTCCCTGGTGCCACCGCGTGGTAACACTTGTGAATGGCAGTAGTTCTGCTCAGCTAGAAGATGGCGGTACCCCGTTCTCATGCTCGCTTAGGGAACCGCCAGCCGAAGGCCCGGTGCTGCCCACAGTTTCCTCCGTACGGCTGGCTGCTGAACGAATTCGCTGCTTGTGCTAGTGTGTGATGTGCTAGAGCTGTTGGAGAGGGCACCTTTGCTTCTAGCAAGGAAAGGTGGTTCACTAGAGAAAAGTTAAGCTTAATGTTTTTGGTTTCTCTTTTTGCCCTCCTCCAAACAAAAGAACTCACGTGTATCTACATCAAAAGTGAGAAGCAAATATTGAGGCTTTTCACCCACTAAAGGGTGCTCCACTGTAAGAATAATCCTAAAAGCATTTTCTGTATCTATATATTTAAAATCTATTTTCCAAACTGTCTTTGTATAAACTTGTGGTCGTGCATGCTCTGCTACGGCATGAGTCAGTTAACTGCTTTTGGCGTCTGGCTGCGCGCTGCAGTTGCTGTCTTTCCATGGAGTAATCTTCTGTCTGCGCTTGCAGAGCAGCTGTTTTCTGGAGTGATGTACGTAGCCAACCTGCCAGTTCAGTTCATTGTGACTATCTTCAGGAGAAAAGAAAACCAGAGCAAAGCCGTTTGAATATGTCAACCCTAAATCTTCTGTCTGCTGTTTTTCGTTAGGCTTTCACATGTGTTTAGGGTAACATTCGTATTGACCACGGGCTCTGTGGGTTGAAGATCACAACTAAACTGCGTGAAATATTTGGACTGCTAACTTTGATGTAGTAGATTTTATTCCTTATTAAGTTTTCTCCTTTTAGTTCCCCTTCATGCTGTTGAGCTGTAACATCTCATAAAACTTTATAAAGCAACAGTGTGGAGTGTTGGATAAAATGTATTTCCTTGTATTCTATTTCATTGCCCTTGTTTCTAACCAGAGTGCTTCTTATCAGGGAAGAAGAGATATCTTGCAGTGGGCCTCTTTCCCAGAAACAAGCAGAGTATTTTCTTTCTCAGCAGGTATGTTAATTCTGAATAACATTGAGTAAATGATCCACAACATGAATTTCACCTTCAATTCTATCCACAGTGTCAGACATGGTGTTTTTTTAGCTCTGTTAAAGATTTGTTGGTATCTTGCATGTAGTTGCTCAGCATGAGCCCTTGGGGCTAAAAGTCTTTTATCTGGGCACGTGCACCGTATGATGATATTTGATCCTAAGAAGGTCACTTCGGTTCTGACTACTCGCCTCAGATTTGATGTCTGCTAAATGTGCAGTTTTGTTGATTATTCCAGCTGGTAAATGCAAAATAGAGTGGAAATACATATGGGCACAAATGTCAGTAAACACACTGTGTGCTTGAACAAACTAACCAAAACAAAAAACCACCCACCCCTCTCCAAAAAAAAAATTTAAAATGTATATGAAACATTATGTATTACAGGTTCTGAGTAACTTCTCAGTCCCGTTAGGATCTTTACTGTTAGGGGTTGCCAAATCCAGTAGCCTGATCATGGCAAGGCTTGTGCAGCTCCTTGACCCCGCTGCAGCCTGTAGTGGGGCCGAGCATACTGTCTGTTACCCCGTTCCCCTCGCTGGCTGATGAGGATGAAGGTCCGTTAGTGTGAAATACATACACGTGTACGCTCTCGTGTGCGCACTCTCTCTCCCACCAGTAACTGGGCTTATATGCGCAGTTTATCAAGTGACTGGCCTCTGGATCGTCTCGTCTCCAGTTGCCTCCAGTACAAAGACACACACGCACACAAATGCATCTCTCAGTTGACCCAAAGGCCTCAAAGTCTCTCCATCAGTTGACTTGCAACCTCCTGGTTGGCCTGGACTTCCTCCAGTTGTCTCGTCCAGAGAAACCTATCTGGCCCAGTCTTATGGCTGTTTCAATACTTGGCTCTTAAGCTGCTTATCCAACCTTCGGCCTAGTCCTTTCTCCTTGGTGTTGACCAGTGGTCACCCGCTGACACGCGTACTTGCACTCACTCCGGTTGCTGGCACCACTGACACAGGGGCCTCTGTGACCTGTGCTCCCTGTCCCAGCTCTGGCACCTTGGGCACACAGGCTCCTGCGAAGTAGCTCCAGTCACTGGTGCTTCAGCCTCCCCACACGCCCGCAGAATGGGGAACCCCTTATCCAGGAGCAGAGCTAGAAATAGGGTTGAATGGTAAGGCAAGAGAGACGGCAGCGATCTGGCACAAGGTGTGGCTTTTACCTGCAGTGACATCCTGTTACGCTATGGTTTTTAGCTGGTGTGATTTATGTAGAGTATCTGTTACTTGGGTGTATATATTTTTTTTCCTCTTAATTAGAGTATTATGGAGGAATTGGGAGAAGGTTCTGAAATTTGAAGTCTTTCTATTATTCAGTAATGCTTGTTCTAATAACTAGATGACTAATTTTTCATTAATCAATCTACTTTCTGAAGCAAACTATGTATTTACTCTTTAGTTTCCTGATTTTTTTTGGTGAGGAGATACATGTAATTCCAATGAGCAACCATTGTATTTGTTCTTTAAAGAGAAACTTAAACAGAATTCTTTAAGTACCTTTAAACACTCCTTTGAATAAGCTTTTATTTTACTTGGTCTCTCTGATCCTTGGAAAGTGAATGCTGTAATATAATGTAGAATAAAACTGCCACTGATGTTTCAGCATCGTAGTCGAGCTGTTACAAAACCTTCCTTAATGCTCTCTCCAAGCAGATAACAAACTGACAAACATGTATCAAAATACATTTGTAACCCTCCAGGTTGAGTTTCTTATCTTACTTTTACTTTTCAATTTTTATTCCAGGCTTCTTTATTAAAGAATGATGAAACAAAGGCCCTTACTCCAGCATCGTTACAAAAGGAATTGAACAACTTGTTAAAATTTAATCCAGACTTTGCTGAAGCAGTAAGTATCTTTTTATTCATCCAAAAATGGTTGTAAAGGGATTTCTTATCTCTAGGATGGGATTATTTGGGAGTAATTTAGTCTATACTGAAATATAAGCAGATGATAAAAACGTGAGCAAGTTGCATGTAAATGTTTGGTAATTCAGACTGAAACTCCTGAAGGTACAGAAACCTTAATTAAGCTAAGTCCTTCGCCACATGTCTAGCTTTATGCACAGATATAATCCTCTTAATTTTGGTGGGACTATGTGAGTGCATTCTTGTTGAACTAAATCTAAAACTTTTTATTTCTTTTTGCACGCGTTTTCCTAAGAAATTTCAAGCCTTACGCTCCCATAGTTTAAAAATCAGTATGAAGTGCAATATCTGTTCATTTTACTTACTGCTGTTCGCTCGACTTCTGGTGCTTAATACCAATTTATACTGAAAGCAATAGGCAGCTCCCATTGAGAGCTGGTTCCAGAGCTGTGCTGCGAGCATTTGTCTCGTCCCTCGACAGCTTATTCTTGAGCAAGTTCCATGAGTTCCCAGTCAACTCTTTCCTGCCTTACTTTCTAACTCTTCCTCCCCAGCAAGGATTTTCCTTGCTCCCATGTGGAGACGTATCCTTGGAAGGGTTGCCGTAGCAGGGGCTGGACTTCACAACCCCCGAAGTCCTCTCCAGTGCTGTTTGTCTGACATAAAGGTTTCTCCTGCCCAGATCTCAATGCCAAGAAGAAAATACATAGTTTTAGCTTCTGCTTTCCATCCCCATGGCGTTTGGAAGCAGGCCTCATGCTTCTGAGTGTCTTCCCGAGTGCAGACACAGTGGGACTCGTGCCTCTATTCCCGCTCTCGCTTAGCACATAAATACAGGGATTCTACATATGTAGAGGTCTCAGACTGGGTGGGATAATTCTGACAGCCAGATCTTGGCCTATGTGACACCATTTGGAAGATCCTGTTAGGGGAAAAAACCAATTTTATCCAAGATTTACAGAAATTCCACGTGGGTAGTATCAGTATCGCTGCAACTTCTGATCAAGCATTTTCCTGGCCATATGGTATTTCGCAGTTGCACTTGTTAGGCAGCCATTCTCAGTGAGAAGGTATGTAGTAATTATAAACAAAAACTTCATTTTAATGGTTCTGTATAGTTAAATCTGGTTTTGTTTCAATTTTTAGCATTATTTAAGCTACTTAAATAGTCTCAGAGTGCAAGATGTCTTCAGTTCAACACACAGCCTCCTTCATTATTTTGACCGTTTAATTCTCACTGGAGCAGAAAGCAAAAGCAATGGAGATGAAGGTTATGGTCGGAGTCTGAGATACGCTGCTCTGAATCTAGCTGCACTGCACTGTCGGTTTGGCCATTAGTAAGTTCATCTATTGTACCGCACATCTTAAATTTGTCTTGCTGCATCTTGTAAGTGATGATAGGTAGACCTGTTGTTCATTCTGAAAATCTCTTCAGGAGAAGAAGGGACTTTTTCTAATTTGATAACAGCTATAGTTGGGTTGGGTTGGAATTTTCTTGGAATCTTGATTTGGTATCGTTTTGTTTTGATGTTTATTTGGTTTCCATAATAACTGAGCCATCTACAGCAGGGTAAGAGTTGACCTTTGTGACTGGTTACAACTGTTTCCTAGGTATTTAAGTTCTCAATTTTGCTACATTTCCATGACCTCGGAAAGGTCAGTGGGCATGAATGCCTATTTTCAGATATATGCTCAAGAAAGTGTGGTTGGTTTTCTGTTAACATTCAAATCAAGATAGAGCTGATGCTCTGGGAAAAGAGTAATTTTTTTTTTTTTAAAAAAAAAGCCATCTGAAGTCTTTTAATTTTAAAATGCCGTAGGGGTGGTTGTTATTTTATTGGTAAAGCTGGCTTAGCCATCTCCATATATGGCTTGCATTTATTGACTGCTGCCTGGATGCATCATGTAAAAGGACTGGAGATGGGAAGGACATCTGCAAAATTGAGAGCAACAACTCTTTTTACACAGGCAGATACTTAGCGTTGCCCCTGTTCAAACAATAACTTGGCACATTGGCACGTACAGAATTTGAAAGCCCACTTAGGGGTTACAATTGCATTTTTGTAGTGACTTGCAGATGCCGTCTTGCTTATTATCCTCCAGACTAGAGTACATTGCTGAAGTGCTAGGAAGAAAATACAGGCTTTCTCAGCCCTCTATTAAACCAAAGTTATCTTCTGAGTGCAATATACATAATTTAGATCAATATTCCTCTGTATTGTAGTGCTGTATTTTAAGCACCGTGGGAATACTAATACTTTCTCCCTTTTTGTTTGCTGACAGCCAGCAGGCTGAACTGGCGCTTCAGGAAGCCATCCGAATTGCACAGGAGTCCAACGACCATGTTTGTTTGCAGCACTGCTTGGTAAGATGTGTGGAAATGGAGGTTAAGTCGCCTTTGTCTCTGTTACCCGAGCCTTTGCTCAGTGAACTGTTGCAGAACTGCTCTTACATTAGTATCTCGTCAAATGCATCGGTAATTTAAATACGGCTGTCCAACAGTGGGGTGACGTTGCTTCTGGCAGATGGCTCACCCAGAGCAACAGCCTATGGGGAGATCGTGGGACGGTTTTGTGGCAGCTCTTGATTAAAGAGAGGGTGTGATCCCAAAGTACTAAGGTCTCAGTACTAAGCTTGAAGTTTAGTCTTATGTATTTTAAGGAGACAAAGTATTTCATAAACTTCCTTCTTACTGTCTGCTGGATTCTCAAAGAGTAATCAAATCAGCCTTCTTTTGAGCAAACGAGGAGGAGGAAAGACTTGGATTCCTCTGTATTTTGTTCTGTAATTAACATTATTGCTATAATGAATTGGCATCAATGGTATCAGACTCCTGAGGCCCCGCTTTCCACTGTATCATGGGGTTTCTGTGCATTACTCTGAACCTCCAGTGTTGGCTGCTGTCGAGCCAGTGTCCCAGCCTAGCTGCACTTTGGGTATATTTTGCTGTGCAGCACTTCATGCAAGTTTCTTTAGTACCACATTCATTCTGAAGATTTGTATTTCCAGTGAGTTTCTGTGCATCCTGTGCAAAAAGTAAGAGAAGTTTAAAAGTGCTGCAGCCATTAGCTATTTGCAATGAGAATGTAATTTTGTCCCTTGCTAGAGCTGGTTGTACATCTTGGAGCAGAAGATATTTGATAGCTGTGTTCTGCTGGAGCACTCTGTAAATAAATCTTTACATTTTGGTTTGCCGGTAAGTCCATTTCATTTATCCTTAACTTTATTCTAGGACAACCACATGTGGTGAGGAGAGCGTGCATGATAGGGTTTTGTAGCTGGTCTGTTCAAAATATCAACTGGATTTAAACAAATCTATTTTAACACTCCAAAATCCATCTATTTCTATTATTTTTACGCTTCATATTAACAGACCAGAGCTCAATTGCTCTCATGCCAGTGCATTATTGCAAGGCTCACCGTTTTTCCTTCTAACTTGTTTATTTTTCAGGCAGAAAAATCTCTCTGTGGCTACTAGCCTGGCTCCACGCCCCATTTTGGCCTTAGGCCAGTAGCACAATCTGCTGGTGCTCCAGGGAGGTTCTTATGCCTCCGCCTTCCCTGAAGCTGGGTGCTGATGCCGCTGGCAGGGCTTTGAACACGTTTGCTCGTATGGCTCTGTCCCAGCCGTGCAATCTTGCAAAGCAGCCCTCCCCTTAGACAGTTTTGTGCCCTGGATCTGTTGACCGTTAATGTTTAGTTCTGCCTTCCCCAAGATCTGCAGTCTTTTTGTTAAGAGAATTGTTCTAAAAGGCACTAAACTGCTGGTGTTGGGAGATGAGAGCAGACATGGCTGCTTGGTGGGGAAGGGGAGGGAAGGCTCTGGGTTTTCACAGCTGTTTCATCATCGGAGAAATCCAGGTACAAGTCCTGTCACCCTCTTTAAGACTTCTGTGTGGGGGAGTGGAAATTACCTTTCACATCTAGTGAAGTATGTGTGGGTGTGCAGCAGCGGGTATTTAAAGAAATGCCTAGAGCAGTGCTCCTTTGTCTGTGCCGAATAACATCACCTCTTTTTCTTCGGGATTTTTTTCTTAGTTTAGAACTCTTCATCTGGTGTGATTTGCAAGTGTAGTGTACTCTATTGTCTTTCAATACTGTTGGTATTTTTTTTTTTCTTCTTCCCAGTACCTTGCTTCCCTGGGAATACAGTCCTTGGTTCAGCAAAGAGCTTTTGCAGGAAAGGCTGCCAACAAACTAATGGATGCCTTAAAAGATTCTGATCTGTTGCACTGGAAACACAGCTTGTCAGAGCTTATTGATATTAGTATAGCACAGAAGACTGCCATTTGGAGATTATATGGCCGCAGGTATTTTGTTTCTTTTGAACTCTTGGGTTAGCTCACTGTACTCGTTAGCACATAATGCATTTTGAGTTATTTATATAGGTGTAACAAGTGACTGTGTCTCTCTGGTGCACTAAAATAAAGCAATCAGATGGTGATTCAGTACAGGCTGAGCGCAGTTATTTCCATTCTCTTGTGTTCCTTTAAAACCCGTACTGGAGGAGAGGTTGAGTTTCCATTTAGTAGTGGCAAATAGATCGTAAGTTGTTCCTGTGCCCCCATTTTCAGCATCTCTGTGCTTGGACTGTGTGCCGCTTTCAGTATGTAGTACTTGTGCCTGCGTAGTCCAGAGTTCCTGGATAGCAGTTGTTTTGCAAGTTTTCATTCTCCCCCAGGCCCCTGGCTTCCCAGAAAATGTAGACTGTTGTCATAACAAGACCACGGTTAAAAATGGTGGTTGGTTGTTGCTTGAAAGCTAAAAGATGTTTCTCTTGCACAAGCACTATGGCACTCCAACAAGCCCAGACGTTGCTGAGCATGAACAGTCTGGAGGCTGTGAACGTGGGCGTTCAGCAGAATAACACGGAGTCCTTTGCTGTAGTATTGTGTCACCTGGCTGAGCTACACGCAGAGCAGGTGAGTTTTATGGCCAGGCGCACAAAATCTCTTTTGGGTGAGAGGACATGTGGGTGTTATTGACAGAGGATGCAAGACTTGAGTCATTTTTTATTCTGCTTTTAATGTCTGCAGGTGGGTGTTATTGACAGAGGATGCAAGACTTGTCATTTTTTTATTCTGCCTTTAATGTCTGCAGGGGGGCAGAGAAAATACAGGTTTTTTGCTTGGGAAGTTCTATCCACGAGGGTTGTGTTGAAATCACAGGGAATGGTGCTTGCCCCAGTGTACTTTAATCAGAGTGCTGTTTCTGCGTTACAGGGATACTTTGCAGCTGCTTCTGAAATACTGCAACACCTAAAGGAAAGATTCCCTCCCAATAGTCAGCATGCACAGGTAGGACAGTTATAATTTAGGCTGTAAATGGTGTAACTAGTATGCGACAGGATCGGAATTCTTTCCTCTGTATGCCTTGGGCTATACTGTTTGCTAGTTGCGCTTGGCTCATGACCTCACGGGAAGCTGGGCGGCGTAAACTTTTGTACAAAAGCACGAAAAAGATGTCTCTGTTGTTTTAGAACTGATGAGATGTTTATCTCACTGGAGCTTCCTAAGAAAAAGCTGTTTAAATAGAAATGTCATTGACAGAGGAATATACAGCTCTGCTCTGCGTCGATTTGGAGCCTCAAAGTTCTGTTTAATTAGTGCTACTTATTTTGATATAATACAATCCAGAAATAACTGAGAGAATAGGTGGGTTTTTGTGTGACTCTGGGAAACACATGAACACCTGAGTCTATAAGATAGTATTTACATTGACGTGTTCAAGATTCCATTCAATAGGGTTTCGTCCTCCTCTTTTTGCTACAGAACAAGTCTACTGTTTCAAAGCACTAGTAGTGATTTCAAAGAGCTTTTTTACTTAAAATGCAGTCAAATAGGTGAGCTTTGGTATTGAAACGTTAATCCAGACCTGAGCATTTCCCTTGAGAACAGTAATTGAGTAAATGCAGTAATCGGACAGTGGAGTTAGTCGTGTCTAGACATAAATATCCACAGGGGAAAATAAAAAGTAAGTTCTAACTTGGGATTAGAAAATGAGCAGGCATAACTTCTAAAACTTGTTCCTGGATGTTCTTTGTTTAGCTTTGGATGCTGTGTGATCAGAAAATACAGTTCGAGAGAGCCATGAATGATGGCAGATACCATATAGCAGATTCTCTTGTAGCAGGAATAACAGCACTTAATAGCATTGAAGGCATATACAGGTAAGAAATCATGAATCTGCCTACGCTTGCAGGTGTGGCCCATGCAGAGAATGAAAAATTTAGCAAAGCGATTGCTGGCATTCACGTGTGCTTACATGTTCTTCCCTTTCCAGAACTAATGACGGTCACGTTGTCTAACCTGTAGTCCTTATTCCATTAGAGTATGTTCTGCAATAATAATTTCTAGTTGTTTCTCTGAACATTCTAAGAACTGGAATAGCACTGCTGAAGTTGGTGTTATTCTAGAGCTGTAGATCTGTTGTGAGAACACAAAATATTTCTTCAAAATCTGCCATGGTAGCTGTACTCGAACCTGAGCACAAAGCAGAATTTTATGTCAGACATCTGGGGATCTGTGGTCTGAGCTTGAGCGTCTTCATCTCTGTCCTGGTTCCTACATCTACAAAATGGAACAATATGATTTTTCTCTCACCTTAATGGGTTCTTGTTTCTAAATGGGAATGACATGTTAGAAATCGGTAGGGTTAAAATTATTTAGTGAGTACGAAAACCAGCTTACTGTTAAAAGCAATTTCATGTTGATCTTCAATGAGGCAAAACACGGCCAATGCCAGTAAGCTGGAAGATCGGTATTCAAGCTGTGGGACCTGATGCTTGTCCTTCTGGAATTGGACTGTTTGTGATTTCCCTGATCTTTAAATACTCTACTCAGTGTCTGGGTTCAGGGCATTGGTACACATCCCCTACTGCTGCGTATTTGTTCCTTACTTCCCGGTTCTCTCTCTCTCTCTCCCTGTTGCTCCGTATCCTTGTTAGCTCAAGCCAATTTTAGCTACTTTACCTCAAACCAGTTTTCCTTACGAATAATTACTTGTGTTTTCTAGCTTGCATGCCCTCCCACTTCTGCTGCCTCTTTGGCCTTTGGTTTTGGCAATCCCTGTTTTCTGTCTAAAGTTGTTTTATGAGTTTGATCCTTGCTGCCTGTGAGTTTTCCAGCTGGAATCGGAAATACCTGCTTTTCCCCTGCCGGTGTGTATAGCACGTGTACGCTGTGTCGGAATGCCATTCTGCAGTTACAAGAAACGGAGGTCACAAAAGAGAAACCTATTTTACTGTGTTCTGAAGAGCAGAATTGTATCTGAAATGTAAAAATACGGTTAGTGATGTTTTCTTTCTACCATGGCAGAAAAGCCATTGTATTGAAAGCCCAAAATCAAATGTCAGAGGCGCACAAACTTCTGCAGAAATTGTTGATCCACTGCCAGAAAATCAAGAACACTGAGATGGTGATTAGGTAAGAATGTTTAATTTTCAGAGTGTTAAAGCCACTTTGCGGTGATTAGAATCAGCCATTTCAATTTGTCTGTCTTCAGACTTCACTAGTCTTCAGATTACAAAATAATGTCATTTATTAATCATGGTATGGAGGAATCCTCAAAATATTGTGGAATTGAAACCTAGTCATCCTTAATATGTAAATTGAAAGCGAGTAAACTTATTTTAAAGTTCCATGAAGACTTATGGAAGAAGGAAACACTGCATCCAAAATAAATAGGAAGTAGAAATGTACGTGTGTAATTGTACCTTTGTGCTCACCTTCGGAGTGTTTTCGGTGATATTTACTCTTTTGGATGTCTGTGGCATCTCTTAAGGAGGAGTAATTGAAGTTTATTGTATATGCAGTAATGTAATTCATAACAAAATCAATACCATTATGGACGGAGCAATTGTTTGGGAAACAAGTGGACATTTTTCATCAAAAGAAAACGTTTGTAATTCTCTCCCCCTGTTTGGGTTAGCGTACTGCTGTCAATAGCCGAGCTCTACTGGAGATCTTCGTGTCATACCATAGCGTTGCCTGTCCTGCTGCAGGCCCTTGCCCTCTCTCGAGAATACAGTCTGCAGTACTTGGCTTCTGAAACCGTGCTGAACTTGGCTTTCTCCCAGGTACCTCTGATTTGTGTTTGCACAGGGCTGTAGGGCAACATTTATTCTGGGGATCTGGATACTGTTGTTACTCCTGCGAGATTTAAGAACACAACCTTGTTGGAATTAAATTATTGATTCTGAAGAAGCGTATTCTAAATGTGAAATCTTTTGGGAAGTTAAAAGTTCAGTTTCATGCGTATCCCTAAGATGTGTAGTTATCGCCTGTAATTCAGCAGGCCAGCATAAATTGGCCCTGCCTTCATTTCTTCAGTTGTTACTTTTTCTGCTAGTATTTTGGCTTTCTAGTAGCACGGTTTGCATGTGTTTGAATTAAATATAATGCTTGTAATGGAGCTCAGTGATATTGTTTATTCTGAGCTGGCAGAGACGTGGTTGTCAGCACTGACTGCAGTGGAGAAGCTGCGCCTGATCATTTCAAATAGAACCTCATTTCTACTAATAAGTCTTGATTTAAAAAAAGATTATGTGGAAAAAATATACATCCTTATCCATAGTGCATTCCGTTCTTAGAAACGGACATGGCTTATGTTGGTCTTCTCTGAAGAAGCTGCTCTTACCAGTGGATTCCAGTATTAGACCAGCAAGGTTTATTCCTGAACAAGCCCTGAATATTCTGCACATGGCAATAGAACCCGTCTTGGCCCACGGAGCTGTCCTGGACAAAGGCTGTGCCCTGTTCTTGGTGGCCAAATGTCAGGTGGCTTCTGCAGCTTCCTACACTCCACAAAAGAAGATTGAAGGTAGCGTGAAGCGTAATTCTCCTCACCGAAACTGCGCTCAAAGTTGAAAAGTGCAAAACGGTGTATACATCAGAGTCCTGCGACACGATCGCTGCTAAAAAAGCTTAAATGAGACAGCAGAGTGTGTTACCTTGCTGTCGGATAGCAAAAATAATTCAGGATTAGTTATTCAACAGATGCAGTGTTTATAACGGAATCTTGTTTATCTGCATACTTTCACACCCGTATGTTGCAGCAAAGACTGAAAAACAGAAAGTAGCTGAAAGACCGTGTTGCTAAGACACAAATTATTTTGAAAAGCTGAGGAATTCATAATTGGGCTCCTTAGAATTGAGCTGTATTGCTTGGAGTTGTTATTGTCCTGTTATCTTAAATATGACTGTCCCCCTTTTTTCCACAGCTTTGGAATCTGCTCTCTTGAATCTGCAGGAAGCCAAGGCTTACTTCGCCAAAGTGGACTGCAAAGAGCAGCTCAGAGATGTTCTCTACTTCCAAGCCCGGCTGTTCCACACCCTGGGCAAGACCCAGGAAAGGAACAAATGTGCCATGTTGTTCCGTCAGTTGCACCAGGAGCTGCCGGCACATGGTGTCCCCTTAATCAATGCCTTCAAGTGATGCCTTTAAAGAGGAGATTTGTTTGTTTTTCTGTTTGTTTTTTTTTTTTTACAAATGTCTTTTTATTATATTCAGTCATCCGTGTTTCAAAATAACTGCCAATAAATCGTGGTCTTCTGTTGAACAAACTTGCATTTTGTTTATAATGACTTAAGGGAAAACATAGGTTTCCACCCATTCCACTTTTATTCTCTACTTGAAATTAAGAGTAAGAATTGAATGGGGGGGAAAAAAAAAAGACTCTTTTGACTACGTTATAAACACGCTGAGGGGAGTAGCAGAGTCACGATGAAATGATGCCTGTTCTTAGTAGTGACATTTTCAGAAGCAGTGCTGGCTTGATGAACACGGGTACAAAAAGTAGTGGAAAATGTAGGCGAAGCTCTTTTGTGCTCGTTTGAAGTGGTATAGAATGGGGAGCCTCATTTAAAACGTGTCCTTGCATTTAACCTGTCTGCAGTTGCTGTTTACTCTGTAGAAACAGATGGTGCTGGCAGAGGGAAAAAAAAAACAAGATTCAGTTGGAGAGGTCTAACGGTGCAAAGTCCCGGCGTTGTTGTTGCGTGTGTCCTTGCGCAAAGAGCGGCTGAGAAAAGTAAAGAGTGCTGAACAAAAGCTCAGCCGGAGTGTTCGTACTGTATGTGTTCTCCCACAGGCACCGCGTATAACTTACCTGCTCTGGTTTTATGGGTGAGTAAACGAAGATCACGACTCACTCAATATTCGATACGCTGCCATTGACATCTGGCAATTAGATCCCTGTTTTGGAAGAAAATTTCGTTTCAGCTGTAGCGGGGGATGTCAAGGCAGATGCAGTTGCACTTCTGTGTGTGTAAACCTTTGGTGGGTGAACCCGGGGTTGGGGCTGCCAGTCCTTTCACCCCGTGACTATAGAAAAGCTGAACATCATTTGTGTAAACACTTGGAGATGCCCTGCCAGGAAGTGCTAGGTAAAACTGCGGCAGCGTTAGCGTGAGAAAGCAAGACCAGACCTCCCCCCGGCTCCGCTGGAGCCCTGCCAGGTGAGGCAGGAAGAGAGAAGCTCCAAGGTGTGGTTGAAACGAGGGCAGTCCAGTGCTAGTTTACGCAACTCGTTAATTAGTGCTGCAGCGTGGCTGTTGGCAGGTAACCCGTGCCTAATGTTAAAAGAACAGCTGTGATTTTTAGAGTGAAAAGCAACCCCAGTTCCCACCTGGGCGTCATCGGAGCGCTGGTTTTGGTGGCTCACCCCCTCCCGGCTATCAGACCTCCATTAATCAGCGTCGAGTTTAATCCATAAAACCTTTGGGGCACCTACTATTTACAGTAAGTGCATAAACCTGATTTCTAGAGTGGCTTTCAAGATCCTGGTCGAAACAGCAGCGTTTATCCATAAAGCTCACGTGGAGGCACGGCTGCACTCCCGGGAGCCCTACACCGTCGAAGCGGTGCCCACAAATGGGTCTCAAAGCAAAATGAGAAAGAGGGTTTGCGCCGGCCGTGGGGTTCGTGTCTGCTCAAGGTTGAAGCTGTTGTTTCGTGAAAAGAAGAGTCGAGCAGAAAAGTGCAGGTGAGCTCAGCGCAAGAATGGTGCTTGATGGGAACGTGCTCGATAGGAAAAAACCAAATCATCAGCACGGATAAAGCGAGGGAGATGTTTACAAAGGGCTGGTGCCAGCCGGGGAGTTAAAGGCCGTGCCCGTGCGGCAGCGTTGCCTCCGTCCTGGCGCAGCAGAGCTGCAACCTGAGCGGGAGCTGGGCTCGGTGGCGGCGACGCGGCGGTGGCCG
>KL283352.1:10640-53705 GCA_000699545.1 Podiceps cristatus | reverse complement strand
GGGGGGGGCAGGGAGGGTGGTTTCTTTGTTCTTAGGGGTTTTTTTAAGGGCACAGTCCCCACTGCACATCCATGAGACCTGGATTCCTTAACCACTGGACACATCTGAAAGTTCAATACAAAGAAAGTTGCTTTGTGTTTTTATTCTGCAGGGGTTTATCCCACCATCTCCTTTACAGCCTCAAAGGGTTAAAGCAATCAAAGCCAAATGGTATTAGGGGAAAGCAGAAAATAAACTAACTACTTCTCTTTGGAACTAGAAATGACACTATGAAAAAACCGAGTCAGTCTGTTTCATTTTGATACGTAGAAATAATTTCTGAAGTGCCAGTGACATGTCAAAAAGCCATCATCAGACAGACGGTCTTCCAACACTGCCCCACCTTGCCAGGCTACTGAAACGCTGTGCATAAAATCCCAAGCTGAGACACATGTGGTTTTTGGCAGCAGTGAACGGGTTAAAAGAAGTTTCCCTCCTCCATGAAAGCAATACAGTATGAAACCACCACTATGCTTTGTGCTTCGTTCTGCGATAGATTGTACCTGCTCCGAGCAAACCAGTGAGTTTAACCCTGTTCTTGCTGATGCTAAAATCAGTATTAAGACAACCCCACATCTGATATGACTGGAGATAGTTTTGCACCCTCGTTGTACTAACCCAAGACAATGGACAAGCACTCAGGCTTGCGTTTTGCCCTTTGGTAGCTGCAGCTGAAAGGACGAATTAAATAGCTAGAGTATACGCGTACACATCAAAAATAACTTTACAGAGCTTGCCAAAACAATTTGAAAATCTATGCAAAGCTGAAATAAAACATAGCTTGACAAAATGAATAACAACTTCATTAAATCAAAAAAAAACCCCAACAAAAAAAAAAAAAACATCTTCCAAAAAACTAAAGACCAGCCCACACCCTGTATCACATTGATTCTAATATTCTCAAAATCTCATTCAAATACAGAGGTGCCCTACCTTTTCGATCTGTGAACAAGCAAATTCCAATCAGTGCGTCACGTCCAAGTCTATATACTGGAGAATCTATTAAAATAAAACAAAGGTGGGAGTAGAAACTGAAAATACTTAATTTTTTATGAAGAGCAGTTTTCAGCTATAAGTTTTTTCATTTTTTCCATTATACAAAGAAATAGATACATACTTATAAACATTTCCATACAAGTATCTGTGCATGAAGGTGTATGTGCATATAATATACATTATGTATGCATCAAATATATTTATAAACAAAGCCACAGAAGTTTATTACCTATACATTTTAATTCTACAGAATTCAATCTACAGCAGACGAAATTCTAAAAGCTACAGCATAAAGGTATAGCCTGTTCAAATCCTCAACAAGCAAACAAAGCTGACATTTTTAAAACAAAAACATTACCAGCTCATATGGTGCCATACCACAAAAGCCTATCCTTAAATAACTGCTGCATAATCATTCTCCTGGAGAGCTGTTATCCATCGGCTCGCTGCCTATCTCCAGACAGACGCAGTCTGCAAGCCACCAGCTTGTATCTACCATGTGTACATCAGGAAAAGGAAAACTGCAAATTAGAAGTAGTCCCCGCAGTGGTGAAAAGGAAAAGAGGGTGAGTGGGAGAGGAAGAGGGAGTTCACTGGCCACAGAAATTTCGAGAATGATGACAAACCAGCCGACTCCGCCATCATCCACTTACAATAGGATGCTGCACCTCGCGGCTGCTGAAGCAGTTTGTCAAGGGGTTGCTGGTATCAAATGCCTGACAGGCATTTTAATTGCATCCAACCAAGTGTGTCCCCAGGAATCGGGCCTTTAATCCTATGAATATCATCAACTGTTTTCTTTTGTGCTGCTGCCAAACACACAGAGGCACGCACTGCACACAGGCAGCAGCGCACCCGGTTTCCACTGCGATGCCGATCCAAATCCTAAACAGGTTTTACGGACAGTACGCGCTGAAAAGGAGGTCTTGAGGGATTTAGCATTTCCTGCCTTACGGATTAGGAGGGCAATTCGCTCTCTGCCTTTACTTTCTATCTAGTGCTTCTGTTCACGTGTTGGAACCAGCTTGTCTACTCTGTTATTTGAGCCTTGCATTTGCTTATTCACACCAATGGGAAATAAACCCAGGAAGAACAGAGAAGTGCTGCAGGACTGCAGGGATGAGCAGAGACCCTCCAGGACTAATACAACAGAAGGGCTCACTGCACAGTTCAGCTCACAAACAAGTCACTGGGAGGGGTCCAGTTTTACTGCCACGACTTGGCCATCGTGCCTGCCCCAATCTCGCCTCCCTATTCCAAGGCCTTCTCCAGAGCAGCATTAATCTGAGTAGGACAAGGGACCTATTAATTGTGAAATCATTTGGTGTTTTGGGAGGAGACGTGGCATGACTGGGGAGGGGCAGCAGATGGGAGCTAGAGAAGGATGAAAGAATTTGAAAGAGAGAGAGATACTTGAAAGGTAAACTGGTTTCTTTTCAAGCTTTGTAAGTTTGTAATGAAACAGCATAATTTGCAAAGGACCAGTCAAGAGAAACCAGTAAGACCAACCACACTCTTAAGTGCTGAAGACAAGCTTAAATGTCCCTGCATTCAGGACACACAAGCCAACTCGATCCACTTCCCAACTGCAAGCTGGTGCTGCACAAGTTCCCATGACAGCAAAGCCCTTGAGAGGGAAGGATGTCAACAGGAGAAGGAAACATCTCCCTAACACAAAATGCAGCAGAGGTCCAACAAGCCCCAGTTACCCTTGAGAGGGACAAGGAGCTTACAGGAATTTCCAGGGCTTCTCTCCCAAAATTTGCAGTGTAGAGGGCTGCAAAGGGAATAGATTTCTTCCTGCCTTCCCCCACAACCATGACAAGATGGATTTTCACACATCAATCAAACTTTGCATCAACCAGAAGTTCCACCCTCATTGCTATAAACAGATCTTAGTGCCTTAAAAGCATCTGTCCTGACCCGACAGTTTTCCCCCACTCTCTAAATCACCATAGTAGTGAGGAGGATGAACTGGAGGAAGGTAGCCCTTAAAGACAGCCTGCATGGGACAGGATGACAGTAAAGCAGGTATTGCATGGCGGCAAAAAGGCCTCCAGAAGGAATGGAAAAAACGAGCAAGAGCAGCACTAGCGCAATTCTTAGACCTTTCCTCTGAGAAAGCCTCCTGTGACTCATCGGAAGGGGTGCCTGCTGCTGCCAAACCTCCCACTGCAGAGCTCATCCTCTGCAGAAACCAAGGAAACTCTAATCCTGCCCTCGTCTTCCTCAGCTCCACCATTTACCAGTTGGTGCTTGTTCACAGCATTGCTACCATCCCTTCCTCCCACAGCTCCTCTCTAATAGCCATTCTTCCCCTAAAGCAACGAGGAGCTCTGGGAGGTCCCAGAAACATCACCATAGAGCTGAGATGGTGGAGAGCTAGCAAGAAGCCCTGAAAACCGTCCTGCAATTTCTCTCAGACGTTCCTGACAGACCTTATATGGTTCACAAGGGATTGTTACATATTGCCAGGCCATATCTTACACACCAGAGTCCATGGATGAATCTTCAACCAGACATCCAAACTGCCTTTGCTCTGCACATGTAAGCATTTCCAGGGACCCAATCTCCCAAAACAGCCCATGGCAAACGGTTTTATCGTAAGATACTGCAAATAAGAGACGATCTTAATAACCAAGTTTGTTCGGGCTGCTCTGTGATATGTCCTTTCATATTCCTATAAAAGCATTCCTGACAAGACAAAAGCCACGGGAGGAGACAGGGATGAAGGGCCTTATCCAGGTAGATGCTGGAACACAGAGAACACTCAGCCCTGGGTCAGCTAGGATATCGGGATCAGCCACAAAGCAAACCCATCACATAAAATCCATGTACCTCAACACAGTGAAACAAGAACACTTGTGAGCAAAAAGGAAATAACAACATTAGTAAGTTGACAAGTCAAGGTCGTGGAAACATTTGAATTATGAACCTGTGCTACTTAGCATGCTAGATAGTGTGCACCTTACTCCTCAAAGAGGAATAAAGACATTTACAGTCTCAGCAAAGGAGCTGGTGAGACTGTGACTAAAGCCTGGTCTAAAAAATCTTGCATGTTCAGGTGGCTTTTTGTCTAATTCTGACATTCATGAAAGTCAGTGCACTGAGTTTCTTTACCGTATTGTAGGAGAGTTTAGAAAATCCCACTGCATACTTGGTTCCTCTGTGCAAGGTACTGGGCAAAACAGGAGACAGCTTCTATTGTAACAGATTACTTAGAAGAGCCAAAACACAGAACAGGATAGTGGCAGCATTCTCCTAATTTTCAGGATAATGGGAAAAAAACAAAACAAAACAAAAACCACACAAACAAAAAAACACAAAACAAAAAAACCCCCACCAAACAAACAACCAAAAAACCCAACAATTAAGGAGCTCAGGCTTGCCCAAGGTCACACACCACCTCTGTTGTCAATTCAAACTGGAAGACCCTCCCAGAATCTCAGCCTAAGATCTTTCTACCCAAACCACTGCTGAAATCTTTCTACCAGCCTTTAACAAAGGACTTGGGGGCTGGTTGCTTCTTTTTTAGCAAAGACTGGGTGAACATTTTATGCAATGCCTAAAATAGCATCTAATATCATCAGTGATGTAGATTAAGAGGAATAAGTCTACTGAACAGAAACTGCACCACTCTGGTAAAAATAGCCCCGGAACAGGGAATTCTCTTTTTATTCGCTATTGTCTTACCACTTATAACAGTGCTGGGGATGGCTGCCTGCTGGAGAGGTTGAAAGGAGACGGATGCTTCACCAGACTCTGTAAATATTGCCTGTTCTTCTGCAGTAGTACTAAACATCAGACTGTCCTATTATACCAGCCATTTGAGGGACAACCTTGCTTTTCTTTTTATCCCTCCTTGGGGGGCAGGGAACAACAGAATAGAAGAGCATTAATTAAGTCTGAAAAAAAACCCCACATGCAGTATAGCACAGTAGCTCTTTCACTAGGGCTACACAGTGAGGAAGGCTGAGGCTGGAGCCACTGTCTCTATCTCTATGGTTACTGATAAGGGAGAGGATGAAGAGGGGGGAGGAGTTAGGAAAAGCTGCAGGCTGAGTTAGCAGCTTCTGCAGGTAACAAGATGCAAAGGATTTCAAGGCAGGTTAGAAAGTTTCAGGATGTAGGAGGGTCCCGGTTTTGTTTTCAGTCTCCTCCCCAAAGAGCAAGTGTGGAAGAACTACCCACCTCACACAGCCAGCCCCTCCAGAGCCTTTTTAATTGTGCTATTTACTTTACTCCAGCAGTGCCCCCAGCTTTGCATCCAAAGAAGATTTCAACATCTTTACAGGACTCACCTGTCCTTCCTCCCAGGGTACCAATAAAACAGGCATGTAATGGTGACTTTGCCCTTCTCCAGCATCCATGTAAAGGCATCCCTACATTGTGAGTATCACAGCCAGCTCTCTTGCACCCATTAACCCACCGGCTGACGCAACATGGGCTTCTGTGCAACACAGTTATATAAACGAGCCTTCAAAACCCAGGCAAATTATGTCCTCTCTTTTCCCTGTCTCAGTTTATTTGTTTTAAGCCTGTCAGGCAGATACTTTCAGGCATGATCTCTCTTTTGTGAATCCAAGCTGATTCTCCTCAACTAAATAATACATACTAGGAATACCTAGAAAGGGATCTCCTATTTCCATTCACTTTCTGCCAGCATGTCACTGAAATCAAGCTGAAAGATATAGGATATTCAAATCTTCCTAGGCCTGCTTTTCAGAACAACCAATTCTGCACAGAACCCTTTGAAGCTACCAGATAAACATATTCTCAGGTTTTCTTACAAAATCCTTGGTTTCTAGCTTAGAAAGCAGTGAGAACAAAAGAATAACAAAGCAAAATTTGTGAAAATTGTTTGTTAGTCCCCAAACCTTGCATGTGTACGTGGTACAGCTACTCATAACAGCTACACCACAAGCTTTTGTATAACCAGTCCACAATAAACCATCAACTCTGCCCTGGGTACCACACATGGAAGGGAACAGCCCAGTCTCACCAGCGGCTCATTCAGTTTGCTGCTTCTAGGGCACCAGTGTCAGCGACAGCTGGGCAAAACACCCCAAGCTCAAAACCCATCTTCAGAGAAAAAGCAAAAAATAAAGAGATGAGTGAGTAGTCACACCCCTAACTTTAACATGGCAGAAGCAAGCCTCCATCTCAAAGAACCACTGTGGCCCCATCAGCAGAGCCTGCAAGTGCCTTGTACAAACATATTGAGCACAGTGATTTCCCCACTGCCCCTGGAAGATGATTTAAATTTTCAGTTGGTTCCTTGAGCCTGCAATATCAGAAATAATTGACAGCACCAACACTCCTGCAGAAACCAATGCCACTCGAGACTGCCATGGCTTTCCACAAAAGCAGACTGCTAAACCGCACACATCCAGGAGCACAATGTCTTCAGAGGCTGCGAGACAGACATGTGCAGTCAACACTGCATTATTAGAAGGCTCAAAGATTACATGAACTAACACAAAGCTCCTCTCTGACAATCCCAAGCCACTAGAATGTCTACCATAGATTCAGTACCGTTTTAAACATATAGGTGAAAGAGGTGTATTTATTCTTCTGTTCCATTTTCATTTCATCTTTAATTGCACTTCCTGCAGGGAGCTAAACTGCGTAGTTCTGCATTACCACATAAAGTAGTAGCAAATTTTCAGGGAATAGTATTTGTGCTGATGCACACAGCAGTCAAAACACAAATTATAATTAAATCTCTTTACCATGTTCCCTACAAATCCTCCCTCACATGCCAACAAGAGATGGAGGCAACTCCCATGGCCACACACAAGCACCGAGTCCTGTGAGGGACTCGGGATTCACAATCACCCCCGAGATAAATGGAAGGATGAGGTTTTGTCAATGTCTCAGAAATGAGCTTTTCCGGAATGAAAATTAAGAGTTAAGGGTGTCAGAAGAAGGCCAAGATAGACTGATACAGTTAAAAACAATGTTTGTGGTGTTGCCTTGACTGTTACAGAGTAGCCAACTGCTTTTTTTAATTCCAGATCTCAAAATCCCCCTTTACTACCTGGCCCTTCACTCCCAAGCCTCCTCTTCCAAGCACTGCTTCATTCTTACTCCTCCTGTTCCAGATGTTTCCCACTCTTTCACTTCTGTTTCCTTCACTACCCTGTTTTCATGCATCCTTCATTAGCCTCACTCCTTCTGATACCTAACAACCCTTGCCTCCTCCCAACAGGTAAAGGACAGAGAAAAGTCAAAAGCTTGAACAGCACATACTGCATGATGTCTGTTGAGCATTGTGTTACTTACTCTGTTTCCCTGCCTTAGTCCTTCTGCCACTGTTTGTCATGTCTTTAGGGGCAGCTCTGCCCTTCCACTCTGCTTGCAGGGGAAAGACAAGTGATTGCCCAAAATATCAATTCCTGCTTCAGAGAGATGCTTAAACCAGGCTTCTAAAGCTGTAGGATCCAAACCCACCAGTTAATGCTGAAAACCATGGTCAGCTTTCCCATTATACCTCTGCCTAGACTGAGACACACTCCTGAGAGCATGTAGTGGTTGGTACCATCTGGTTCAACCCCAGCCTTAACCTCAGCTTAGCCACAGATGCTCTGGTAGCCCTTGAGTACACACAGCCCTTGTCTTGGTGGGCATCCACGTGAAAGCCTGTCTTACCATGTGCATCTTAGAGACACACAGAGTGTTTCTCCATCCTATCATTTGGCTTATGACTAAGGAAATACTGCAGATACAAACCCTACCGTTTCTTCTCATCTTTTCTTTCTCCTGGCCTACCAGTGGGGTGATGAATCAAGGCAAAAACTTGCTTCCAGTAAAATATCACAGCTACTATGACAGAATTTATTCAAATGTCAGTTTGTACTTCACTTAACCATGTAACCTCATGGTTTTCAATTAACTACCATATCATACCTCATCACAGAAGCTTTAGTTATTATTCTGTATTAAATTTATAAATAAAATATTTTAAATTCATGACTCATTTGTTGAATCAGATTTTGCATGGCATGCAGTTAAAATCTAAACTTTGAGCTGGCATGGCCTTAAACTATATAAAGCAATCAATTTGTGTATTTTACACTGCAGTTATCTGTTTTGTCTAATGATAGGTTTTGGGCAGTATTTCAACTTTAATCCCATTTATATTTAGAACAATGTCTAAGTAAACTAAGTTCTGTTTCAGTCAGTGGGATGTTGGCAAGCAGTGAAACGCAGTATTGAAAACAGAGACTTTCCTGAAATGGGTCTCTATCTGTGATCCCTTTCAAGAAAAGGTATTTGCTCCTTCATTTTAGTAAATCAATTTAAAGATCAACCTTTTTTTCAGAGATATCTTCCCTTGCAGCTAAGTACTGCCTTCCTAAAAGCTGCCACCTAGTTATTTTCTCCCATGTCCATACTTTCAAGAATTTTTAATAAAAAAATCAGTTAGCCCTAATAACTCACTGCTTTTCCTCGACAGCAAAACCAACCAGACAGGCAACAGAAATTGCAGTAACATGGAGCAGAATTGGTTTGAACAGCTTCTCACTTAGCAGCACTTTATGTAACCAAACCAGTCAGGCAGAAACCCATGGAAGAGCTACCAGCAGCTGAGCTGTGCAGAGGGGAAGCAACTCTGTCCTCGCTGCAAAGTGAAGACAACAAAAGTCGCCTTGTGAGAACGCTGCTGACTAGTCAGCCTGACCCACGTGGGTGCAGGTGTGACACTGTGCCCACATGATACAACAAGCTTATTCCCTCTTCTTGCGGGCACACTGGTCCTTTGCACGGAGATGAGCCTGCCTGATAGCCATCTTCACAGAGTGCAGATTTCCAGTAAAACCAACCATAATTAATAGCCACTTTGACCTCTAAGACAAAGGCCAGCTAAAACCACCAAAAGCCCTTCTCTGATTTCAGTGCATTTGGATCAGTATTTGTACTTCACACGCACTCTTGAAGCACTTCAGATAAAGGCCAGGAGGGCTGGCAGTGTGTGCACTGAGCGTTACAGATACCCTTTTGCAAAGGACCCCCATTGCAAAGGGCTTCTTAATGGATTTTGACTGTTGCATTTACTGTGAAATTAACATAGCAGATACTGCAGGAGAATTCATTTGCTACTTGTGATTCATTCTTGTTTCCATCACCATAAAAGCAGATTTCCTGAGGTTAATGTAATGATCCTGATTCCCTCTTTGCTTACACACCTTTAAGTCAGCCACAGCTCCACTGAGTCCACAGCAGTTGCTACATCAAGACTGAAATGGGTTTAATGACTGGAGGCTTGGACTGGGTAACTTAAGTATAGGTTTCATTCACCCTGGTCTCACAGTGCTGTCCAAAATGATTTTTAAGCTCTTTGTACATGAGAATTACTTCCCTCATCTTTACCAGGTAGTTGCCTCAAGGGTAAAAAAAGCAGCAGCTGTTTAACGGCCCTGTTACACTGCCCATCAGCTCAGGGTAGAAAGCGAAGAGTGCCACATCCAATTGCCATCACCAGGGAGACTTTTGGGAGGTGTAACGTGATTATAGTCAAATCTTCTTTATCAGAATGGGAGGGAAGACAAAGTCATTAGGCAAAATGGAATTTCAGATAAATGAAGACCTTGGAACTTATCTGATATACCTCAAGGGACACGTCCTTCTTTTAGATGAAGTACTTTGATCAATGGCATTTTAGATGACAGGCCCAAACAGCAGCACTGCCAGGAAGCTGGTGCTGTTTCAGCAACTGCCTTTGGAAGTCTTGCTTACTGTAAGCCATCTGGGCACTGGTTTACACTGTGTTCAAAAGACGGTACGGTTTAGCAGATGAGTGATCCCACTGCAACACTAGGGCACTGATGAAAACAGTAATTAAAAGGGGAGAGGGCTGAGGTGAGGAAGGACAAAGAGAGAAATTGCTGGTCTCAGTTACTCTACTATCCTACCTGGGTTTACCTGGAAGATTTCCATTCAGGTTGGCAGGCAATGGAAGAAAACATGTACAGCTCAAAAGACACGGGTTTGTGGTCTGTGCAAGGCTCCCAAGTTACACAGAACCAGAAGGGAAAGACAGAAATAAAGAGTTCAGCTGCTTCAACAACAAATTCTACCAGCACAGAAGAAGAATATGCTAAGCTTCTTAAGAGCCTGAATACTCGAATAAAAATCATACAAAACCCAGAGACAAACATCATGTAACTAAGAAACAGTAAAAGCACAGAAATACAATCAGAAAACCTAAGGAACAAAATGACTTACAATCAGCAAAGAACATAAAAGGCAACCAAAAAAGATTCAATATTATCTGAAAAGCAGACAGGGCAAGTCACGGCTCAGCAGAGAGACACAGCAAAGATGATGCATAGAACGGTAGGATTCAACATATTCAACATTTGCCTCAATTTTCACAAGATCAACTTTGAGCAAATGCTGCATACAATTAATTTGAAAAAAAAAAAAAAAAAAAAAGCCAAACCTTGGTTCAGAATAGAGCAGGTTAAGAAACACTCAGAACAAGATAGATGCAGCTCAGCAAATTTTGTGTCCTCCCTGACTCAAGAGGAACGTTTAACGTTTCAGAACAGATCCCAGAGAAGATCAAATATCACACTCTCTCTTGAAAGCAAGCTGTGGGAAATTACAAACCAGCCAGTTTAACCTCATCTTTGCAAAGATTTTGGAAAAGGGAAATAAACAAGCAGTTTACAAGTACCTAAAGAACAAGAGCATGACTGAAAAAACACTGCTGGAAATATGAGTTTGCCAATAACAAATTCGAACAAATTAATCTCATTCCCTCCTGATTTTGCTTTTATAAAATCTGGGTTTGAGTCCAAGTTGGGATGGGCTTGTCACACTTAGGAAAGTATCTTCAAAAACTAAGGTCATTGCAGCATACTGCAGAGCATCTCCCAAATCTAAAAGCAAGAAATCAAGGAAGAAAAAGACTGAACAGCATATTGAGAGACGAGGCCTCAAACACATAACTAGATAAACCGTGAGTAAGTAGCTAGGCAGTAGCTTGGCAGGAAAAGGCTTACTGTGGGCAAAAAAAGACAAATCAGTTTTATTTATCCTAATGAGGATGCTGTCCCTAAAACACTAGGATAATTATTAGATTTTCTTTGTTGGTGGTGATAACTCAGCTGGAGAAGTGCCAAAATTTGGGGTTTGCACAGTAAGAAAGATATTGGCAAACTGGGGAGAGTCAAGATATAAGCAAAAGGGAGAGTTTGGGAAACCATTCTTCTAATCTTTCCTTGTCCTTGTAAAACACATGTTTTCAGATAGGTTTCCCTAAAGTACAGCAAACCAAACAGTAATAAAAATCTTTCAGAGTATATAATTTGTGAAGCAAGCAAGCAATTATAGTCTAAATCAACTGGCAGAGGGGGAAGATAAAAGAGGAATTCACTGCTAATTAAAAGCAAAAATGCTTTTTGGGTGAGGTATTAAAAAAAACCAAACCAACTGCTACTGATGAAGGTCAAACAATTTATATATTTATTTTTATAAGGACAGTGCCCAGACATGATGACATGCTCCTCAGAGCAAATGAGGATCCTGTTGTGCTATCCTACAGGTGCCTAGTTTCTTTAACCATGCAACTGTGCATAGATTGGGCAACTGGTATAGCCCCCAGCAAAATTCACCCAGGCCACAGGACTGACTTATATTGCCTTCTCCCCATCCTTCAGCAGGCTTCCCGAGAAGCCAAATTCAGACTGGTGCAGAGCGTGGTACTGCATCAACATTGCTCCCTCCACACCTTTCCAATCTGGCCTGCCACAGTGCTGGGGACCTCAGCCTCAGCCCCAAGCTGCCATTAGGGTTGGGGTCTAGAGAGCCACAAAGCCTACAGCTCCAGGGACACTGGGGCTGGAAAACGCATGCCAACGGGAGCACAGCACTGCACCCGCATGGCTCCCACTACATTCACAAGGTCTCTCAGAGGACAAGGCAGGTATGAAAAGCTCTGCAGCTCTTCCACATGACTCACCTACTGCTCCCCTCTTTCCTGCTGGAGCACCTCAGTAGGGTGGGGAGGGCACGAAAACACTGTCCCTTCGTGCTGCACAGTGCCATTGAGATCGTAAGTTAGAGTCTGGGAGCAAACAGTTTTACTGGGTCAGTGCCATCCCCTAGACTTCCAGCTGGTCCACAGAGTAGGACTGGTTCAGATGAAGGTGTGGGTCCACTTGTTAACACCAAAGTAGAGACTGAACACAGATGCTCCTAGCGTTTGCAAGAAAGCTCCCTACTGCTTTTTAAAAGGTTTCAGATTCAGTCAGTCTTTGGGGCATGATGGCTCTTATATTTGAGAAAAAAACCCAAGCAATGAGGCAGAACCTGCAAATGAAAACCCAGGAGAGAAACGCTATTTAAAAAGACCACAGAAAGAATGAAGAAGACAGAATAAATGGAATAACTAATACACATTCGCTCCAAGGTTCTCTCTGCACCAATTGGCAAAAAGAATACAACTGAATCATTAATAATCAAAGAAACTTGAAGACAAAGGCATTTTCAGCCAACATTAGATAAAGGGATGAAAGAGGGCTATAATGAGAATTCTGATGACAGTATCATTTGGGGGGGGGCTAGGAAGGAGGGGGGTTATACTTAAAAGAAATTGTTTCTTTGTAAAATGCGAGCAAGCATTCTCATCACTACTGCAGGCAGACACATCTAAAAGACCTTATTCAGCTGATGATGTCACTAAACAGCCTTTTGGACACAAGTTCTCCACTAACAATATTAAACAGGGATAGGAGACTGCTGTAGCAAAATATAAAGTGTCACTTGTTTCTATTTTTTAGCCTCATAAATCATTAAAGGATGAATATTAACAAGCATCAGCTTTCTGAGCTTTTCTTAATTCTGATGATTCTCTGCACGTAGTTGATGGGAGCTTGAGCTTTCAATGCTTTTGGAAGTTGGCTCTGCAAACCAGGTCAGGTCCAACATTATTAGCAAAACACACTGGGTATCCCTTCTTAGGAGACAAATCTTGGACAGAGGAATTTCCACTGATACCTTTAAAGGCCAGCAGTAGCAGAGTCAGGCACACTCACATCTGCACAAGAGCTTTGCACAAGACAGTTTCTGAGCAACCAAACTGTTCAAAGAGACAAACAAAGGGCATGTTAATTTTACTGGCTCGCTGCCATATTTTGGGGGAAAAGATGTTCATGAAAACTCAGTAAGATTGAAATGCATTGTTTTAATCATAAAGAGTAAAAAGCTACAACTTTAAAAACAACCTGTCATGAATCAAAAGCTCACACTGATAGGGTAACCAACTCCAAATTAACTATTTATATATTCACCCAAAAAGCTATTCTTGCAAACCTTTCTAAGTCCTGGGAATATGGTAGTGCAAACCATCAAGGTGTTTTCAGAATTACACTGTAACATCATCACTCACCACAGCTAAAGCTTATGGGAAACAACCAATCCACTACTCTGCAAGAAGTTAAGACGGAAAATGCAAGAAAGCACCACATTCTAGCACAACCTGTCTGTAGTCTCACTGAATAAAAGCCATAAACAGGAGGAGGCCCTAGGGGACTTCTTCCCACCTCCACATGAACATTACATTTTCTGGTCTGCTAGCTTTGCTCAAGTCACCTTCCTCTGTACTCTAAATATCCCCATTGCAATCAGCAGGACAACTGGAGCTGTAACGTTTATCTGACCCAGCTAAGCATGGCAGGACAGACCTACAGAGCCTGTTCTTTGCTGTGCCCTGCAGGTACAAGCATGAAGGCACAGAAGCAGAATGGACAGAATCCAGTTTGTGAAGCCAGTGGTTTTTTTCTTCACGTTATCTTCTTTTAGCTGCTGGGGATCTCCAACACGTAGACTCACCTTTGTAACTCCTGGCTTTTAGGCACTACGTTATTGAGTCTCCTTGGGATCACCTCTCTTTGAAGATCTTCCTGTGAGCTTGGAAACACTCTGCTTGCCGTGCCACAGCTCAGCAGCATTTTAGTGAGCACAGAGGGACCATTTACCCCACCTACCTCAGTACAAGTCTCCCTGAAAGGCACACACTTACCTCCCACAACTACAGAGACTTGACTTTAGCACAGATTAGAAACCAAACCTCAAAAGAGCTCAAGTACATTGAACTTGGGATTCACCTCACTTAATAATAGCCCTTATTCACAGGACTTGCAAATTGCCTAATATTTTGTATTGCCCTCATTAATCATTTTTAATTGCTTTCCAGTCAATACAAACTGAAAACCTCAGAACTTGGACAACTGGCAACATCTTTCTTCAGCATTTCACTGCTTACACTCAGATACACTTCTCCCTGACAGAGCATTCACATGACAACAGATCAGTGGAAAAGGAATGGATTTTCATTATAGGATTTGTTCTCTATTCATCGCGTATAAATTAAGGGACAAAATCAGCCTGTGTGTTCTTCTAGAAACTGCCAAGCCTCTCCTCAACTTAATTTCTTATTTTTTCCTATTCAGGGACTAAATTTTGAAGAACAATGCAAGAAATACTTATTGCACTTTATTAATAAAGGGAAACCATGAAAAGTCATTAATAAATCATGAACAGCTTTACTAATCAAGAAATACAGAGCCATGCCAAAATACCAGCTGTCGTACAGAAAAAAACAGCACGCAAACAAAACACAAGAAATCTACACCTGCTGCAGAGAGCTGCAGGTCAAGAGTCAGAAAATTAATATCTGGTAAGACTGCCTGAGCCTTTGTTAAGTTGTGATATTTCTCCAGGATATTTTATTTTTTTGCTACAAGGTGTTGTCTGTTAAGGCCATCAAAGGACTGGAAGCTCTAGAAAAACTCAGGCTAAGTGTTTCTCAAGCAGCACCCACCGGTTACACTGGGTGCTGGCAATCATCTGAGCTTTAATCACTGCAATGGTGAGAACCACACTTTTCTTCCAGCCCTCTTTGTTCCCCCAGCAGATTGTATTTGCTGATCCTTCTTGCTGGATTTAGGTCACTTCCAGTTGCTGACCCCCGTTAAGTCCATCAGGAGTGAGACCCAACGAAACTAAACTGTCTCAAAACAGATTTTCTTCCTGCCGCTGTTCCCCACTCTTACATTCACAGATCCCTTCTCCGTTCTCTTCTCCTGACGCTCCCGAGGGCATGGTTCAACATTACAGAGGCAAATCACATAAGGAGCATACACCAAGGTCCAGTGAAAGACAGCGGCAGGATGAAAGGGCTTTCTTTTCCTTACACCTTCTGGAGAGACTTCTGAGAGTATCTTCTCAGCAAAAAGATCTCTCCACACATGCCCCCTCTACTGACTGTCAAACAGACCAGCTGATTCCTGTCTCCCAAATTACAAAATACTTTGTTGCTCTAGAGTCTCACAGGATTTATCAACCGTTAAACACAATTAAAGGTCGTGAACACTTAGACGTATTCAAACCTTGTTAAAAAAGAATAAAATATGCATGATCTTATCCTCTGATTTCTGCTTCCTGAGTCACTACCCAGGGGTCACACCTGATGGTGGGAAAAAACAAGAGCAGCCCTCCCTCTCTGAGCCTCACAAAGTTTTCTGTCTAAGAAAACATCTTGTGAAATATCTAGGATAATTTTGAAATGTTTCTGTGTTATAAATATAGGAGCAAATGTAAATAAGTCTAAAATTAGCTAAATGTTGAATACACACATTACTAGCACTCAATTTCTTCCATTTTTCCCCTTGTTCCTCAACTTATCTGCTGTAATATTTAAGAATTCTCTTTGACTCTTTGGCTTCCGTCCATCTCTTTCCCCTTTCTTCTGCTTCTTTGCATCTCTATATTCTCTTCCACTCAATTTCCCATCTTTCTCCACTGTCCACGTCCTTAAGGCCCACATCAGCTCTGCCGCAGCACTTTTTGCACTTTCACTGCTGCAGGCTGTGCCTGCCCTCTGCCCAGGCCCCCATCAAAAGCCTGTAATCAACCAGCCCTCCCAAGAACAAGCCACATCACACTCCCCCCACATGCTGCCAATCCTCAGGTACATGCTAAATGCATGTCCCCAGACAGGTCATCCTGCTCATGGCATAAATGTTCACTCCTCACCATGCTCCAAACCCTTGTGTCCCTGGTGCATCCTTCATTGCGCTCCTCTACCCTCTGGCTCTCATTCCCTCTCGTCCCCTGCCCCATTTCATCCTAAGCAGACCAAGTGCTGCTTAATCATCTCATAGTGATGTCAGGAGGCCCAAATAATTACTGTTTTGCAATGCATGTTCCAATCCTCAAGTGAAAGCTATTTACTACATGTGCTGGACCCCATTGTCAAACTGCTTCCAGAAGTTCAATGAGCGTGTCATTGAGGCAAGTAAAATGGAGCAGTGTTTTCTCTCCACTTTCCCCACCTAACCTTAAAGCCTTTTCCCTTGTCTCTTTCCATCCCCTTGAACAAGGAAGAAACCAAATGTAAGAGCCTTCTCTATATTAAGCTGTATTTTATTTGTAAGTATACACACAGCCATTGGTTCAGATTGACTCCGACACATAGCCAAGATAGAAATAACTGAACACTATTTTATTTTATGCCTTGGTAGATATGATTTTACACTGTTGAAAAACAAGTCACCGTGACCAGCAAATGCCTTCTGCCTTGCAACATGCAAACTGATAAGCAGAAGGCAGAGTGCAAAATGCAGGTATTACTTGAAGATAAAAGTCTCCTGACAGCATGCCCCTAATATCCATGCACTGAGCAGGTGCTTACCATCTGATAGAGAACTGAAAACAAGATAGGGAAAAAAGCCTTAAGCTTTGTAATTTATCTCATTTTATTTTCATTCAACTACCATTCCACATGTTAGTATTTAATTTCTGTGGCTCAAGGTTTTGCCCCTTTAAAAGACTCTCTCATCCTGAATTAATCTTTCATTGCTGAAAAGCAATGGATTGAATCTCCTTATTTCCCCCTGGGTAAACCAAGGGTAGTGACATCTGATCCCTGCCTGCACTGCCCAGCCAATTATTATTATTTCCCTTCTGAAGCCCACAAAGACTCTTCAGGAGAGCTCTTTCAGTGTGATGGCACTGCACAAACACCTGCTAAGAAATGAATGCCTGAGATAACGGGTGGTAGGAGGAAAGAGGCTGTAAGGGGCAAAATAGCTCACTAGAACCAGAGGGAAGAGCCCAGTCCAGCCCCTGCACCTCTGCCCTGACTTCCAGAAACTGGGTGAGAAAAGATTTCCTGCAACCCAGCTTTTTCCCCACATTTGGCCTCCTCTAATGCACTATCAGGGCAAAAGATTACTGTATTGTTTACATTTTATCTACACTGCAGCAGCTTGAAGCCTCAGTCCCAAACCAGACCCAGAGTACTAGGTGCTGCATCTGCTTGAACCAAGCTTATCAGCCACACAGCAAATGAATGACAATGTAGATACAGATGGACAATGCCTGTCAGCTGCAGGATGAGGCGGCATCGCAGCTGGGACCTGTTGATGCATTTTCAGCTGGCACTGCACGACATGGGAGTCCTCTGAGGACAGCACAGTGGTTCGGCTGCCACAATGGTCCTCACAGCTCCCAGTCCACAAGTAGGGGAAGCAGGAAAGAAAGCAAAGCTTGAAAATTGGCAGCAAGTGCTGTGTAGACTAGGAATAGGACTAACACACACACACAAAAATCATCCCACAAACAAAATCCCTGTAAGCAAAGAGCAATCAGGTCAAAATTACTTACAGTTCATGATGACCTTGGCCAAACAAATCTAATGTCTCTACCAGTCTAAGACAGCAAAACCCCTGATGTAGTCAGGTCCCTCGAAGCTCTTAAAAACTGAAGACTAGTCCACAGAATTTTTTAAGATAAGAAAAACGGAAAAGAAAAATAGATTTCAAAAAAAAAAAAAAAATCTGTCTTGCATGAAGATTCAGGATGCTGCACTAAGTGAAGCCCATCCCTATACCAGCATCCTGCGGAAAGCCTGGCTGCTCTCAAGGAAGATCTCATCTGAGCAAAGCCCAACCTGAAGGACCAGAGTTTGAGAAGAGAGGGAAGGAGCCCATCCAGGCAAACCTCTCCTGGGTGCGCTCCAAGCAGGAGCAGAGGCTCCAAGGGAAAGGCCCAGCATTCGCCAGCAAGGGATAGATGGCACAGAGCAAAGCCCAAGCTGATAAACAGGCTTATCCATTTGCTTGCTGATTATTATGTAAAAGCACGGCGCCATCTGCTTTACTATATCCTTTAAAAGGCTGTAGCAGTGAGGAGGAAGGCAGTCTGTTTGCCATCTCCTGCTGTGGAACACGGGGGGAATCAGGCTTCTCTGCACAGAGGGGAGGCTGCTCCTTCCCCAAGAGCACCTGTGCCAGCACCACTGAAGCAGCCAGGGTGCCGGGCAGGTGGGGAGGGGGGGATGGAGCCAGCAGAACAAGATGGCCAAAAAAAGCAGAGCACTCTCTTCTTGCATGGCCGGCTGACTTGGGGTCCTGGACACAGGCTGAGCACTGGTGCTGCCAGTGTGGCGGGGCAGGGAGGTTGCAGAACCAAGAGGGAAGTGAGATTTTGGCCGCACTCAGAACGCCTGTTATCCTGGTTGTAATCGGAGCATTGCCCAGGCCGGACAGTGCTTACTGGCACATAGACCTCATCAAGCCTGGCTGCTCCAGCAGCCTTGGCGAGAGGGGGGAACCCGCAGTCCTGCAACTTTGCAGGACAAAATCACTGCTTCCAGGGCCAATTCTCCTTCTTCTAAAAGTGTCATTCTCCAGACTGAGGGAAACTACCCTGGTATCAAAACACTAAGTAAGATTGAGGCCCAGGTCTCTGAAAAAGTTTGTTTACTGATTTTGGAGCTGAGTGGCTTCAAATGAGGAGACATGACAACCTTAGAAAGGGTGCCTTGAGGTTGCCACCAAATGCAGCAAAGCTGCAAGCTACAGGACTGTTCACTGAACATGTGCATATCTCACGGAGATCCCAATATTAGATCATTCATCTCATCCCACCACTGGTCACTGCCATCCTCTCCCCCATACCCACCCAGCCTGAGTGGTTGGTAAAGCCTCACTGCAGCCCCGTGGAATCAATGCTGAAGAACTGCATAAATATATATATGTATGTATATATATATACACTCCCCACATAACTGTGAAACACCCCATCTGCTCACGTTACCACACTTTGAACGCATGCAATTGACTGAACTGAAATGGCATAAGGATCTGGATCAGTCAGTGTCTTTTTCCCCGACTCCCACTATTTCCACCTTCCTCTCACCCTAACATATGGAATGCCATATGAATTACTGAATGGATCATGCTAAAACTGGAGCCTGTAAAATCTATTTTTAATACAGATTACGGGGGGGATATTGTCAGTCCGTGGTGCAGCATTGTTTGCCTTACAAGCTTGGTCTGTCACTACTTCTGGCAAGCCCCACTTCCAGTGCTGACAACTAACCTCCAAACTCTTAAATATTTTTCCTCGGTGCTCTGAAAGAAAACACAGTTTCTGAGTTCCTTGGTGGGAACTTTGCAGGAGTAACAGGTCAGGCAAGAGTTGGAGCACTGCAGTTTTTCTAGCCCACTGCTGCCATTCTGAAGTAGCCATGTGATATCTAACAAGGATGCTCCATTTTCTCTGTCAAAGCTACGAAGGTATCTATTAATCAAACATGTAGGGTTGTTAACATGAGCTTTCATGAAATGCTATTGAGACACCCAAATCATGTGTTGCCCCAAGAAACAGCTAGAGAAGAGTTTATACACTTCTTTGGTCCTTTGGTACAAGCTGAGAGGGTATAGCTTTTTACACCCTCATTGAAAGCTCCTCCATCCTAAGGAGCCACAACACCACTGTCAAAGTCTTGGCAGAAGAAACAATTGGAGCAACCTGGTTTTGTTACTGTGATGATAATTAAATCCGATGCAAAGCTAGGGAGACACACAGTAGAGATCCAGCAGGAGACAGACACAAAAACACAAAACCTCTTTACGAGGCCACAGCAAGCTCTACTAGGCATTTTAAAGCCAAGGCAGATCAGGTCGGCCAGGTTATTATTAGCTGTGAGCAGCCCATACATCAGTGTTAGCACACGATAACCATTGCAATTTCAGGTAACAAGAATTGCATTTTCTCCTGCCTTTGAAAATCAATTAAACCATTACCAATCTCAACTTTACAGCCAAATGCACCATCAGCAATACAGACCCAATCCAAAAACAATGTCAGATAAAAGGCTTCAGGTGAGGTCATACAGACTTAAGAGGGAACATGTGCCACAAGAAAGTGATTTCTGGACAGTACCTCTGTTTTTTCCTTTTAACCTATACAGGCTTATCAGAATCGAGCTCGACTGGAAGCATTTTTTGCACAATGAACTTAACAGGTCAAAGAAAAGCAACTCTCACACACTCAGAGGATCACGTGGATGCACAGTTTCTAACTGATTCCAGAATTGATGCTCACATTTGCAGATTAGATTTTACCTGAGGAAATGCAGGTGCCACCTCAGCAAAATGGAAGTCTAGGACCAACCCAGTATTTCTAGCTCTGGCTGGAGACAAACAAGAGGGTGGTTCACAGATTTCCCAGCAGTTAGGGAAGTTGGGTGCACTGAAGCAGCTTTAAAAGTTTAACAAAGCAGAAACTGGAACTGATGTGTCATAAAACACTATCAATTACCATGAAACTGTTACTTCATTTTAATGTAGCACAGATTTAAGCTTGCCTCTTCAGGGTATCACCATTTCATAACCAGAGGCAGCTCAGAGCCTCACACTTAAAATGTTTTCACATTTTCCCTCAATGAAGAAGAAATTCACAGTCATTCCTTCCTGGTTACTCTCTGCAGGACTCTGAAACTTCAGAAATGCTCTCATGTCTTTCACTGTGACGCTGCAATCTGTTGGCAAGGCTGTGCCAACTTGCTGGGTATCTGCAGCAGAACAGGCTTTCACCCTTTACACACAAAGCCCTCTCTCTTCTCCACCACTCTGCACTATAGACATTTTATTTCACTTTTCCTGATGTAACTACAGATCAAAGGACCTGAAGCATTTCAAAGAAGGGCTAAGATCTGTCATGGTTTAGGCACCCACGTAAAGGAATAGAGAGACTTTATGCTCCCACAAAAGCTGGTTTCTCACTGGACTGGCACGTATAAAAAAAAAGCAGGTTTCTACTCCTTCTCCAGAGGAGGTAGGGAAGAAAAGGTGGGCACCTATTGCTTATGGTCAGTGTGGCCAAACTTGACTGGGAAGGAAGCCCAAGCTGAAAGACCACCAGCAGCAAGAAATTAAACCCGCAAGAAGCATCAGGGCTCGGGAGAGGCAGCGTGCCTGAGACAGAGCCCAGGGAGAGAGATACCCAGCCTCTGCAGCCAAGGCACTGCCCTTGCATCACAGCTGAGCCCTTGGTCTGGTCAGCTGAAGCTCCCTTAGCCCGTATGTTCCTCTGGCTCACAAAGCACGATATACTATGCCCTCGCTTTGGCAGGGGAAGAGGGGGAGGGAGAAGGGGGCAAATTAATTCAGAAGCACTTGGCAGGCACATGAGTAACAAAATAAAGGCAAAAGTTATGTAGAGCAGGTCTGTGCTGCCAAATGAAGTCACAAGTGGCATAGTTCAGATTTGAGTCTATTTTATTTTTATTATTGTTGTTATTATTATTAGCATTTGGCAAAAGGAGACAGGAAATACCTTGCTGGTGATGTCTGTTTCTCCCAGTCAGTTTGGAATGCTGAATGGTTTACCCTGAAAAGGGGAAAACCACGCTATTTCCGAGTCCCTGACTTCTACTGCCATTTATTTAAGCAGCATCACAACAATTTTATTTTCCAAGTTATTACATGGTGAGAACAAATCTTGCCAAGAATGTTCATTTTTCTCCCCCTCTATTAACTGAACATGGTCTCAGGGAGCGGGGGAAATTTCCCAACACACACACTGGTGAAAGTTGAGTCCAATCTAACAGGAAAAAGCCTCCATTCACTTAAAAGACTTAGAAAGAAAAGTCCTGAAAGATTCATGTCTTTCAGATATGTAAACACAAAACTAGAATTCACTAGTTCATCTGAAAAGTGAAATACATTATCTCACTGCAGGATATAAATAACTTCCAGTTAAACCAACATGAATGACTTGATCCCTGCAGCAGCAGAATTTATGGTATAACAAGGCATCTAATTTTGAAGGAACCTGTTTTTAACTTCTGGGCAAAGAAAAAGTTTAAGCTTAAGGAAGATGAAAAGTAATGTATGTTACTTACAAAAAAAAAAAAAAAAAAAAAAAAAAGGCACACTTCAGCAATACATAGAGCATCAAATTCAAGGAACACTAGCAAGCCACCTACAAACCTCTTGCTTGAAGTAAAAGCCAAAAATACAGCACGCTCTTTAACAGAATATACCCCTCCATCTGTTTGCTGCTTCAGGTCAGATTAAATACTGCAGCTTCCCTGAAAACCAAATAAACTTTACCTAAAGGGACCCTCAAAACACTGACATGTGACACTGTGACTCTGGTCAGCTTTCTTCCTCCTCTCCAGAGTCTGTAGCCATAGAGAGTCCTGTGCCACTGCCAAGAGACTCACCACACTCCCGCAGGCAGTGCTTCCTCACACCAGGCTGTTGTGCCAAATGCTGTGCCTTCATCGTGTTATCTAAAGGCAGCTGGATGCCTCTCCTGGGTGGACCCCAGGACCAGATTTCTCCATTTCTACAAATTGAGCTTTTTTCAGAAGCATGGCTGCTGGTAGAAGTAAGCTCGATACTTACGTTTCACCCAGTTGCCACAGGGTGCCATTTGCATGGTCACACACAAAGTGGTATTTTGTATTTTCATGAGCAAAGTTTCTAGGGTCAAACAACCTTTAATCAACAGCCTGATGCCAATGTCATGAATCAACATAACAAATATTCAGATAAATATAATTACTGTGAATGTTTCACTCACATGCTGTTGGAAAACCAGGACTCCAAGTCCTTTGCTTGAAACCACACAACTTCTGCCATCTCAAAGGACAGAGAACTTCTATAGCTGCTTGTACTAGTTAACATCTACCCTGTCTGGATGGGACACCAGCATATTACGCTCACCACTTTCACCATGCCAACACTCAATTTAACTCACTCTTCTGTGCCTGTCCCAATTTGCAAAGACGCATGTTAATTCTAACTACTACTAAAAGCTGATGGCTGTTTACATCACTGCATAGAAGTCTATTTCATAATGTATTGGATTACTGAAGGAACAAGCTCCTTCTTTGGGAAGAGCAGCAGCATACCACCTGTGACTTTAAAACTTTAGAAGATGCAAGCAATAAAACCTGGGGGTGAGAAACACAAAATACCCTTCTTGAGGAAGATACCCAAAACAGTTTCTTAAACATCCTGTATAAATAACTGCTTCAGAAGCAGCTCTCATGCATGTGTGTTTAAGGAACCACTGTTATTTCAGAGGCAGTATTATGTGCTTTACAAGGCTACATGCCTGAATTGGCTCTGTTCTAATGCTTTACAAACTGCAAAAAATTCATTGTCGTTCATTCTTATACCTCAAGATGTTTTCTTGACAGAAACACATCTCTCTTCTAACCAGCCATTTATAGATTGCTATTTCACATCTCAGCCTCACCTACCCATTGTCTTATAGCTATGGCTGAGAGAAACCCCAGGTGCAGGCTCTATATGGCAGGAGGAATTGCTAGATTTATAGTCATTACTAAACCAAATAGGAAGCCAGTGAACAGACCAAGGGAACCTGATGTGTCATAACACCTACCGTGTCATGTGTATCTCCTGTGGTTAGTAGAAAGATAAAACTTAAATCACAACATCTACACACTTCTTCAAGAAGAAATGGGGCAAGACACAAAAAAGCAGCAGCCAGGCTCCAGCTGGTTGATGATACCAATAACCCTTCAAAGTGTATTGTCACAAATTAGTGTCAAGCCCACCAAATTACTCTGGAGCACTTGCTAAATAAATGTGAATTTTTTGTTGCAGCAGCCCTTTTCACCCTACAATTATGTGTGACAGTTGTACAACTGCACTTGCACGAGACAGCTCCCCCAACTTGCTCGCCGCAGGACACACATGCTTCCTCTTGCTTACAGAGAATAAGGTTTGCTCTTGAAGCTCAGACTCTCACGAGCACAAATGCTCACAGTGATGCTGCTGCAGCCATATACACATGTGCCAGCAAAGCCTTTAGCCCCAAAGAGATACCACCATAAGCAGCACGCTGAAGCGGCCCTGTGATTCCCTCTGCTATCTCCCCAGAGCCCTGTGTGGGACTGTGAGCGGCCTGTGAGGAATTCACATACAAACAGTAAACTAATAGACAGCACAAGGTGACTTGATTATTTAAGCAGTCACTACATTGTCATACAGCCTACTTACTGTTAAATCACCATTCCTGAATCGAATGCAGTTCTGCCCTTCTTCAACAATTTGCTTTCCACTTCTCATTGTCCCTCTAAACTGAAATATAAAAACTCCACTTTGACAGAACCACAGGAAAATACAAGGATGCAAACATGTTATTCACAATCCAGAAAATCTGACTTCTGAATTTGAAGCAGCCAAAGGCTGAATTCTCCGAGGGAATTTGCTCCAAATACTTGACATGGCCAAGGATAAAGCTGACAAGACAGAAAAAAAGCTCAGATTTAAGCAATTAATTGCTGAGCCACTGAACCAGATACAACTGCAGATAAGACTTCAGAACATTATGAGACACATTTTGGTTTCATTCGTGCACCAGCAGCATCCCCCTCCTCACCTGTGTCACATAGCTGCAGCTCAGGTCAGCAGAGCTGCCGAAGCCAGTGCAGCCACTCTATAAACACCAAGGACTGATAGCCATTCCTCTATGCGGATTATTTGGAGTTCATTCCCTTTGGCTATTCAGTTTGCTACAGCAATAAAAATAACTTTACTTCAATAAAGCAAGACCTATACTGAAACACTAAATTAACAGGACTTAAGTTCAGACAATACCGAAAAGAGATATGACAAAAGTATCTAAACATAAACAAGACTACTGTGCACAACAGGGAATGTATGCAGTGCAGATGAAAAACAGGTCTATCAAAGCACCAAAAATCTAGGTAGTTATTGAAAGAAATTTTCTATCAGTAAGGACAGTGAATCAAAAGAAAAGCAGCACCAGCACTGGTGTATGTACTACATCCCTGAACTACAGCGAGGGAACGGGGGAATGAGCTCTAACTTCTGGCTAACCAACTTACTTCACCCACCCAAATACTTTTATTTCCAGTTCTGGCAGCTCCCAACACAGCTGCTTCTCCCCTCCATTATTGTGATTTTCAATTTAATACACCATCATTTCGTCCTGCTACATTCCCCCTGAGCTAATATCCTACTGCTAGGGGCAGCAAAGAGCCTTTCTGCTAGCTTTTGACCTTCCATTTTCTGTGATGTGCAATGCACCATGGGGTGCATATCGCTACAGTGCAGAAAGTTTTAATTCAGAAGCAATCCCATGAACACCTTCTAGGCACTACCTGGGTCATTCGGTGAGAAAAAGCAGCTAGGAAAGCATAAGAAAAACACTTTGTATATGCCAAAAAAAGACCAACCATTTCTTCAAGCAGTGGGGTGCTATTAGATGACAAACTCTTGTCTCCCTTGCAGTGTCTGTCTGTAGTAAAAAGGCCAGAGGCAGCTCTGTGCTGATTTCATCCCAGCAGGCAGCAGCAGGGTTACACGAAGTCAGATCCAGCAGAGCACAGAGGCGCTTTGGCTGGCGGGGAAGAGCCCCCATGTTACTCTCCCAGGGCCACCCCCGGTGCTGCAAGATCTCCATAAGGGATCCCAATGAGGGTCATGTTAAAAGGCGTTGCTTGTCCCCATGCCCTCAGCTCTGCTGCAGCAGGACTGCTCCTTACATAAGGCATGTCCCAAACCAGACAGAGAAGCCCTTTAACATGCTGGTGTCCCATCCAATCCTCCTCCCAGCAAAGAGTTTAATGAGGGCTGTTTTCAAGCAAGATTAGGAAGAAAACAATCATCTTTTTTATTTGTATGAACACAGAAAGTAATTGAGCAGAGTCCGGAGGGGTGGGTAAAGAGAACACATGGCCTTTTTCCTCCTTCTGCTCTGAGCCTAAGTATTTACCCAAGTATTTCTTAAGTTCAAGCAATACACAGTATCGGAACTGGAAAACATGAAGAGAAAGCGCAAGTATAATAACATCCACAAAGCCTTCTGGCCTTTTTCCTTGACTGTTTAGGGGGTTTATTTGGGTTTTACCACTCCGACCTGCCAAATCAAAGAGATACTGCAAAGAAACTGAAACTTTTTGTCCAATCGCAAATTTTTTCTTTCCTGAAATGTCTCGTATTGAACTAGCCAGGCCAACATGAAAAACGTTCTTGTAGGGAGTGTGGAGTTAGTGATTTGCTCAATGGGGAAGAATTTGATTTACCTCCTTCACATCAAGGTTTGGCACTGCTTACATGTCTCATCAGCAATAGCCAATTGCTCTGCAGAAGTGATTGTCTCTTATAATTTTACATTCTGTATCACCTCTTTACAATGACAGCTTCTCCCATTCTTGTGTTCACCCAGGACCAGGCTTCTTAGCAGCACCATTTTGTGGAAGTGTGGTCCTCTCTCTGTATTTCACTCACACGTTGCAAGGCCAGGCCCGAAGCTGCAGTGCCCTGTTGAGGAGATGCTGCAAGAGCAAGCTAACCCACACGCAGGCCCTCGAGCACCATCTGGACTTGCAGGGCTGCTTCCCAGGAGCTGCTCCACTTCAGCAGCTCCCTTCCGTGCCAGCAACTATCATGGTTGCTGCAAGGCAAAGCAGGCACCTTTCTAAAAGGGATTCATGTCTCAGCACCAACTTGGCCTAATACGCGGAAACCAAACAACGCTACAGTTCTGCTTCACATGTTGCCATCCTACTCTGCACAAAGCAAGGGCTGCCCTCTCTGCACTTTGCACGTACTTCAACTCAAAGTTCAACCAGTAGGCACCACACTGAAAAGCTCCTCTTAGTTCTTCTCTTTTCCCACAAAAAAAAAAGTGCTCCTTTCCACCTATGCTTGTGTTGCTTCTTCTGCACAACAGTATTCTACCTGAGCCTTTTTGTGAGCAAGTTTATGGTAGGTTACACCTCTTAAATCAAAAGATTATTACTGCTTATTTTGATTGCAAAAGTGCTTAGGAAACAGCTGAGAATGGGGCTGCATTGTACCAGGTACTGTACAAACACACAGCAAGATTACTTATATAGATATGTAGGTGATACACAGTATCAAATGTTTTTGTGGAAAATGAGAAGAGTGTATAACAGATTGTTTAGCAACTCCAGGACCTCTCTTTTTGGTGGGGTAAAAACAGTACTTTGCATGAAGTTATGCACCTATTTTCATTTGGTGGCAACCTATGTGGCGAAAAGATTTCAGATTTTGAAAATGCTGGTGTTATTAAAACACAGAAGAAGATCCATGTCCCCAGGAGTTTGCTACAAAAAACCCCACAAAAACCAACAAACTTCCTTCTTTCATATGGTCTAAATATTCAGTTTCTCTAGATAGAAACTATTACATTAACTGCCTCAACTTCTGTTTAAAGCAGCAGATATTTTATTATTTTAAATGACTTGGGCTAGAGGGTAAAATCCTAGGTGGGCAGAGAGTAAACATTTTATATCAGGATTGTTTGTTTGTTTTTAAGTATCTCTCTGGTTTTAAACACAAATAAAACAAAGTGCACAATTCTACTAACACTTGTAAGTAACATTAAAAGACAAGTACCCCAGTGTGTTTAACACTGTTGTAAGAGATGGATCATAAACATGATTTTGAATGGAAAGTTTTCCTTCCTATTTTAATATTCTTTTTTTAAATATCTCTGGAAATTAAAAGGACTATTTACAACCTTGAAAGAATGGATTGTCTAGGGAATTCTGTCCTGCTTCCCACCTATACTGGCTTTATACTCAAGGCAGGTTTTAATACTAAATTATCCAAACTCTTCTTATACTATACACACACATACACGCACACACCCCCTTCTGATCACTAAACTTGGAAATCATGCCTTTGGGTGATATTTTTTCCATGGAAAAATACACAAGAGCTTAATAGCAATAATGTACTCTTTCACACAATGCTTGTGGCTACTGAGCATTGCACAAAGGCTCCTTCATCCTCAGTTACTTCAGTGGAAGTTCCTACAGCATCCTTTGGGATAAAGTCCTTAAACACTGAGTTTACAAAGCATTTAAGCACCTATATAACTGTAGGTGCTGGGGCAGAGCACTTAAGCACTTGCAGTAAATCACGTGTTTGGTGGCTTCACTGACTCAAGGGCTGTAGTGTTATGTCTTTACAGAACTATCCATTTTCCATAGTGCGACTGAAATACACAGCCAATAGCTTCAGAAGTTACAGAACAAATTTGGCTTTGCTTTTTGAAGACAGTATGGTTAACAGAGTATGTTTACCATAAGCCTATTATATGCAGTACATAAACAGCTCTCCAATTGTGATCAGATGTTGACAGGTGTCATTAACTTGCTGTTAAAAGAAAGAAATAAAAGTATATGTTTTAACTAATAAGGAACCTTTGGAAACCAGCAGTAAATAAAAGCACTCTTTAGGATGAGGGCAAGGCTAAGCACAATGGACGAAGCAGCAGGTTCACTGCTATATACCTGAAGCCCTGCAAAGAGCAATGCATCTCTGCATCTGCTATACTTTTAACTATATATTAGTCCTGGTTTTGCTCATCAGCTGTTGTCACCATGGCAACATCTCTAAAACTACCAGTTACCCCTTTTCCTTCCCTTGGCCAGCTTGGAACAGATTTGGAGTTGTTTATTTGGCTTTTATTTAGACATCTCCCACACACACACATCTCCAAAAGCTGAGTTACCACAGGTGCACCAAACAACAAGGCTCTGTATTTTGCCCTCTGCAGGTCCCAAGGTTAATGGTCTATGTGATTTACTTTGGGCATTGATTTCTGCACACAATTTGAGCTGTGTGTCATCTACTTAACAGTTTTCATCACAAGCTCCCCAGAGTCATTGGCAGGCTTGCTACTGATTTAGTTACTGTTGTGCCCATTCATCTAATCACCAAAATAATCCTTAATTTTAAAAAACATGGCTCTGAATTCCCAGGCATCAACCTTTGGTGTACTGACCCTTTATCACCTCAGTTTGGAAGTTGCAATATAGTCCTAAATGGTCACAACTTATATTCACCAATTACACAATGCTTTCTCTTTCCCCAAATGAGCAATGGTAAAATCTGTACTTATTAACCTAGAAACACTGTATTACAGGACAGCAAGATGTTTCTCTTTCAGAGCCACCCGTTTTTTGTGTACGCAGAAGAAAAAGCTAACTAGGACAGAACAGAGCACTGGCTGGAGAGAAAACTGAGCCTGCAAGACATGCAGGCAGTACCAAGCTGTCCTTGGAAAGCCTCAGAGGAACAGAAGACAGTAAGGACATGGCTGCACCATCAGTTAAGAGCCTGCTGTCAGATCAGACTCACCCACCATCCATATTGTAAATCCCTGGCTCATGCTAAGAGGATGCTTCAGCCCAAGCTTTCTGGACAAAGAGATTAGTCATATTCAGCGTCTTAGCACAGGCCCAGACTATTAATGTGATCTGGACAGCTTTGGCATGAGAAAGGCAAAGCAAGCTACTGACAGCCCACCAGCAGACTGGAGAAGATGATTCCACCTAAGCATGCTTCAGATGCTTTGACCCAGACACAAAGCCAGGCTTGGGCCAGCCACAGTGAAGCCAAATATGCTGGAGTTTGCTTCTTATTTCACATTGCAAAACCACCCAGAACTAAGAGAAGTGCAAGAACTACCATAGAAAGGCAACAGTTTCCTAGACCACCATGATGAAACATCAACATCTGAGATTAGGCCCCATCAAAGGGAAGGAGGAGGCATGGCAGAATTTGACATGAGGTAACTCAGACTGGGAACATCCCAAATGAAACACACAGAAAACTAAGGAGAGAGCACAAAGCAAACTACTTTATAAAAACCAAAAGTCCTCGTGCATTCCCAGAACAGAATCACAGCCTAATTGAGGTTGGCAGGGACCTCTGGAGATCATCTAGTCCAACCCCCTCTACAACTATTTGTCCAGAAGCAACCCATTTAAAATAACCCCTCAGTCTAAGTAAAAATGTAATTAAAAAAGAAAAATAAATCACAGTCCCGCACATTAATTGGTCAGGCCAGTAGATGTTAGTGCTTTCCCTCTTGAAAACACTGATTTTCACCTTCATTAAGAATCATACCACAAGCCCCTGGCTTTACACAGCCCTTAGCTTAACTTCTACCTCAACTTGAACTCGATATCCAAGACACTACTTTGATGCATTCCTCAGAAGTACCCTAAAAGCATTTTCTGCTGCACATAAGAGTATGAGCAAATGAGTCAGCACACACTGGGTGCGAACTTGTATTGCTTTACTCCCTGTTTGATTATCTAGGTGTAAGCCAGCAACAACCCCACTGCTGTCAACTGAATTACATCAAAGAAAAAAAGAAGGGCACACAGCCTTCTGTTAGAAGATGCAGTATCATGTTTTAGAGCTTGCATGAAACACTGCACATCATTATAGGCTCACAAAAACATGAGTACTTTACATGCTATTTATTAAACCATACTTGCTGTCCTAATACAGGAGCAATACAAAAGGGGATAAAAGTCTCCCATACAAATGCAAAGCTACCTGCTTTCTGAAGTCCTACTAAAGCTTACACTAACACACACAGCTCCTGTTAAAGGGAAAGTATGCAAGACAGAACTCCAAGATGCGTATCAGGCAAGCAAATAAAAAGCACATATCCAGGATTGTGATTTTTACAAATCCAGGCATCAGTTCTCAGTCCCAGCTTCCTGCTTGGGCAGTCCGATGGGGGCACAGAGCACCTGCTTTAGCAGAAAAGTCTCCAGCAAAGAAGTTGCCAGCAAAGCTACCCCCCCTTTGCCAACTGCCCCATGCATGCTGGGAAAGCAAAGCTATGGCCTGCACCCTTGCTGAGAATCTCGGCTCCTCACATAGGTCTCATCACTGCATTCCTTGCTACAAGACTGTGCATCAAGCTGGAGCAGCCCCTTGCTGACACTTAGCAAACCTTAGAGAGGCTTTCCCCACTCTCTTGCCTGGAAAGTATCTTGAATCCTTTCTTGCTTTGCACGAGTAGAGGGCGAGAGATGCCTTGGTGTCTTGAAGGGTAGAAATGAAAGGTAGGACTCAGTATAACTAAACTGGAAGAGCAGCTGCCTAAAACTGGGTATATAAAACAACCCATTTGGGTGAGTCATTGTGGCATCACTTTGATAATGGTTTTCTACTTTCAAAAGACATCAGAAGCTTTGGAGAAATCAACCACTCAAGGCCTTTGATGTTTCTCAATCAGCTGAACCAACGCTAGGACAGCCTCAAAAGTATTGGCACAAACTGGCTTCCACCCACAGAAGCACAAAACCTCTTCACCTCCTCTGATAATCCTCAAGCTCCTGAAGAATCTGCCTTGACTGTCCAGTCCACACCTGCACCCACATATGTCTTGTGGATGGATTCTGTATGCTTCACCTAGAATGCTCATTCCTCTGCCTCATGGAGAACATTTAAAATCGGAGCAGGAAGGAGAGCAGAATTCTACAGTTCAAATCAGTCTAAAGTCAAACAAGAAATCTGTATGTTTCCAAAGACGGACATAATGGTGAGCAGTTTAGTTTTGCTAAGGAAACCAAAGTTGTACAGATGAATGTGCACACACACACCAAGCTTCAAGTGTTTGAGCTGGAATTGGGAAGAAATTGTATCTTTGATCTGCTGTGTTGTTAAACAGCTGGAATGTCCCTCCTCTGGTAGTATAAACACAATTTTTCTTTAGAGAGGTGTAATCTGGGTTACATGAGAGGGACTAAAAAAAAAAAAGTAGCGTCCTTCCTATGATCTTGATGCACCATGTGGATATTTGGGATATAGACATTGTCAGACTGGAATGGACCAGTGTTTCCTCCCAGCTTGTATCCCACCGCCAGACATAGTGAAGTCCAGCCATTGCAGCAGATCTTCTCTATTTAATTCCCCCCGCTCCCCATTTCCATTCACTCTGCAGGTTCACTGACCATGAGGTGGTTGTTTTCGGGATAGGATTGGAGTTCAGTAACATCCCTCTGCACAACCAGAAACCCAGAGCAGAAGGATGTTTATGCAGACAGACAGCAAACAGCAACATTCACATCTAAGGTTACGGCCATAGCCTAGGAAAAAAGGTCTTATGTGGGAGTGCAACTTTAATCACATATGTAATCCCCTAGAGTCTATTTATGGGCTTGAAAATTAAGACTGTACTTGATTATTTTTCTGAAGGGAGGAAGGCTATGATTTCTTAAAGTGATGGGAAATAGCAGTGTTCCAAGGCAACTTTTACTTTATTATTTAATGTCCACACTCCTCCGCTTAGCACTTCAAGAAATGCCTTTAAACAGTCCACCTGCAGCACTAGTTGTATGATTGAGTCAACATTTTCCAGTCATCCATGGTTATTTAAGTGCAAAATGAAATCAGAATAAAAACACAACAGAAGCAAACACCTTTGGAGTTCAGAAATAACAAAAAGCCCCTCCTGTTCTTTAAGATATTTTTCACTCATACCAAAGTATTTGTTGCTAGAATTAAAGTGAATGAGGCCTTCCAGCCCAAAGGTATTTTACAAAACAGTTCATGGAAGAAAAAAAGGAGGACGGATCCAGAACAGAAACATCATCTTGCTAGTAACTATTGTTTCTCTATTTAATAGTTTCCATTAGTGAGGATGATTCACAGCAAACACCACTGTCAGCCTATCCCCAGCAGTATTTAGTCAAAGTGATGTTGCAATTCTCAGATGTAACATGCAATAACCATATGATTTCCTGCAATGAAATATCAGCTGCGAGTTCCATGTCATTGCTGTGAAGGCTGCAGCTGTGCCTAATGAAGACCAGAAACATCCCTCCAACCCCCAGCAATGCTTCAAAGCAATGGTGACACCTTGTCAAGAAGGCAGAAGTCACACCTCTTCTCAAATCTGCCACTCTGATGATTTGTTGTGGTTGTAGCACAAAACTTTTGCCAACATTTTGTGTGAAAAGGCCATTTCAGCACACGCATTTCTCAGTATAATTTATTTCTTAAAAATACATGGAAGCATTTCTTCACTGAAAGCTAACAAATGACTTAGTAGCTTGAAGGACCAGTACTCAGAAACCACAGAAAAAAACTTAAGGCAATTTGACAAATGCTTCCTCTTTCCGCGATCAGAGGACCAGATGTGCTCATCCTAAAGCAGACAGGTTAATAAACATTAAAAACATAATCAACAACCACTCAAGACAAATGTAATACAAGGAAAATGCAACTGTTGCTAGATCTGACTTGTACAAACTCTGCTTCAGATGCCAAATGACTTCTGAGGCTAAGTTCTCATCATCTTCTGTAAACTGCTATTATCTATGAGAAAGCAGGGATGTTCATCTTCCCAATTAAATATCTAATTACCCTACTGTGGGCACAAACCAGGGAACTGTTTGCAGGCAGCAAAATACACATCCACTGTCCCCAAGTTAGGAAACCCACCCTTTCCCCCTTTCCCTGTGTGTATGCTTCATTCTTCTAGCATTTTGATTACAGAATGTGCAGCTTTCTTGATCCAGCCCAAAGGCATGATTTGCAAAGTCGAGGGGAGGGGCAGGGAAAGCCTGCTTGAAGAAGGATCAAATCTTCTCCAAGTAAGACCACAATGCTCCAAAGCTGACAGTATCATCTGTGAAACAGCAGCTGTCACGGCATTACCTTTTTTTCATCCTTTTGTATTTCTAGGAACGTGGCTATCAGAGTGCCTTTCAAGCACCATTTCTAACATCATAAAATCGTATCTCCAACTCGCTTTTTCTGCATGATGTTAACGGTTTTTTGAAAGGTTCCCAGATTCCTAAAGTCTCCAAAAAAAGTTCAAACAGACTGAGACTGGTTTTAAATACATGCATGCCTTGCAACATGACATTTCTATAACCACAGCCAAGATTTCCACTTACTTCAATGGAAAGTGACTGTTCTAAATGACTCCCCTCTCACATCTCTACCTCCTGCACTCCTACTTGTATCTCCTTTCATTTCCTCAATCTGCCCATACATTCATACCTCCTTCACTGACACCAGGCTTTAGACTGATTCCTCTCACACCCTCAGTGCAAGCCTCCCCAGTTTTATTCACTAGAACCAGGTGAGTATTAGGCCTGCTACTGCCACAACTTATGTGCTCATAAATCCTGATTCACAAGTAACATGGTACATAAATGTGAGTATTTGCAGAGTCAGGAACAAAATAGTTTTGACTACCATAATACAGAATTACTTGGACCTGGCTTTAGTTTGGTAACGATAACCAGCACAATGAAGGCTTCACTCATCTGCTCCTGTCAGCTGATGCTGACTTTATGATGTGCCTCAAAAGCTGTAATTAAATGTGATCAGGATACACTTTACCTTCATGGCTTTTGTTGGTGCCTTTTAAAACTGTAGCCTGGCTGGGTTTAAGAACCATTATAGCAACAGATTGCCAAACAGAAACATCCTAATTTAAAAAAACAAAACAAAAAAACCTGGGGGGAGAAAAAAAGGAAGAAAAAAGTGGTAAAAATAGAACTGGCTGGAAACCAGAGACCACAAGAAGAGCTGGCTTACAGGAAATTGCCCTCATCAGTTACTAGATGGGAAATTTTTTCCCTATGTATTACATGGATCACACAGAGACAGGATGTTTTTACATGCACTTGAAAAGCATATTAAAATATAATATAAATAAATAGATAATTAAAAATATATAAAAATATAAATAAATAAATAAAATAATATTATTGCAGGACAACATAGCTTGCAATCTTGTATGGCTGGGGAAAAAGGACACAGAGAGGCTGTTCCTTTTTGATTCATACCAACAAAGCAGGAAGGATCCCAGAAGATGCTTTGTCCACTGCATTAGCAAGTTTCAGAAACATAAGAAACATTCAGGAAACATTAAAATGTTTCAGCCAACATAAAGCATCAAAACAAAGTCAACAAAACAGTAACAGATACACCACAAAACAGAGGTGTAGGGCCCCTGACTTCAGTGGTTCTACTAATATGAGGGAGTATTATTCATAGTAATAACATCTCATGTGTTCAGGTCCTCACACGCAGTTTCATTGCAGAGGTATTACACTAATTTTCACTGTGCCACTCTAATTGAGCTTAATAGCATATTACTTAACCAGCTCTACAGCTACAGGCACAGCTTACCTATTGCCTTTTAATACAAAAATGCTACATTTCCTAACCTGCCAATAGGAGTGGTTTTGTCACAGAATGAGCAAATGTTTGCACAAATGTGGCTGCTGTTGCATGATGGGGTCTAAGCCATGAATGAACAAATAACCAATTCTCCTCTCAAATAACTTCTGAGATGTGCAATCAATCACAGTTTGGCTCTGTCGTCTGGCTAAGACTTCAAGCAGCTTTTACTAGTTGCTCCTCAATGCTCTGCAGGCAGTAAACTGTAGGCTTCTTGGAAAAAAAAAATGCCAAACTATTCACTGCCAATGTTTGTATTAAGAAACCAATTCTCCAAACAGCAACGCTGCCAATAAACACGTACCAGAAGCACATTTGCTCCACGGTTCTGCAGCATGGTTAAGTGTATCATTAGCCCTATTTTTATATTGCTTGAGGTCACCTGGGAAGTTGGTAGCAGAGCTGGGTTTTGAGCACAGCCTGCCTGACCACCACTCTCCCTTTCTGTTGGCCATGGGACCAACACGCACAGAGATACTATACCATGCTCTACCCTGTATCACAGTGTCCAAAGCCAATCAGTTGTACTACATACACAGCAAACTTTGGATCAATCCTGATATCACGCTAATAAAGAGCAAGAAAACCAGGACTGTTTTTCACCATTTGCTGAGCTTCCATCATCTCATTGATCCATTTTTTAGGCCAGTTCTATTAGTTCCATTATGTGGCTCTAAATTGTCATTCCTAGAACCACCATTCACCAGCTTGGACTAGGTAACTCCCTTATCCCCAGCAACTTTTTTCTGGTACTTCTTAATGACCACATTCTGCCCCCCATACTCATGCTAACTAGCGCCTTCTCCCCCAGATGCTCCCATTGCTGCACCACAAATCTGGCACTGCAGCACAGTTTGGCTTTTGCGCAGCCAACAGAACCATGAAGGACCATCAACAGTGCTAAATTACAGAAGTTAGCTAGGCCACAGCCACAGATATGAAGGTCAAAATTTAAATCATAGTAAGTTATATGAAACTGCAAAATCTAAACATGTAACACATAAAACACCTGGTCTAGGAGCTCTAGATAAATTGTCAGATTTCCTACTGAATACACAGGCCAGATATGGCATTAATGTCACCTCCCAGTGTTCACTCCCAGAATTATATAATGGTCAAAAATCACAATAATTCAGACAGGTTTTAGGGCCACTGTTATGCCTATTTTAGAACATTTATAATACAATCGTTAGAGAAATAGAGGAGCAGTTGGTGCACAAGTATCTTTTTCCATTTATGTTTTAAAAGAAAAAACATTTCAAAGACGTATCCCACAATACATAGAACTGTTTTTCACCAATACTTTCCATGAAATTGATATTGAAAGCTCAGGAGAAACACTCAGGTCATAATCATGTTTGAGAATAGAAGTCTATCTTCCAGCAGTTAGCAAGCAGAAAAGGGGATCTGAAAGTTACTTTTACTAAAAGACAATTTAAAGTTCTAGATGTTTAAGACACTGCCTCTCCCTTTATTCTCCACCAGCATTTAACACCTGAAACCAGCATCATTCCCACATACATGAAGACACACTTCTACAAAAGGCAGGACTGAATGTAGTGCCTCCCTCTACCAAAGAGCCTTAAAAACTATTTTGCACCCTGCCCATCAGCAGGCAGGTCAGAGGCTCTTCCCAGACCCTCGCAAAGCTCACATTTGCTAGACCCTCTGTCTCCATGGGGCAAGTTCTCTTTACTCCTATATCATACATGGCTATACAGACACTACAAGGTACTGTAAAGGATGAAAACTGTTAAAAATGGCAATCATAACACAGCCCTGAAGGTTTCACTGGTTCTTTACATACAGGCCATGCTGCACTAACTTTATCACAGCAAATTCCCCATAAATTCAAACACATAAGGAACAGCCAGTCACTGTCAGCCCCATTCTCCTTGTCAAGGACACCACCAGCATACGTCACCTCTGGAATCACATCTACAGGGAGCTCTGGCACTGCTGCTGTCCTGTCCTACAGCATGGCTCATTTACCTGGCTCTGAGCACTGACCTTGTGGTCATTTTTATTTCCTAGCTGCTGCATTCCCTGCAGCTTATGCTATCCCTGATCTAACCTCATGATGGTAAATAGTCTGTGCTCAGTGCTCAGGCAAAATTTTCATCTGCACCGCTTGATTTGGCATAATTTTCTTAGATTTTGTTATTCCTGCCTGACCAAACTATTTCCTCATCTCTGCATGACTTTTTTTTTTTAGTTCTTATCTCTAATTAATGTCTTTTCCACCCCATCTCCTTCAGCACCCAGGAAGCTTAGAGACACCTCAGTAGCTAATCTGTTATAGATAAGAACATCCTTGCTATTTACCACTTTGTTTCAAAGCAGATTTCTAAAACAATTTCTGCTCTACCTCGAGGAGCAGAAGAAAGGTCATGCCTTCTACTGTTTTCCTGCTGTTAATCCAAGTAATCTTTCCTGTTCAATTTACAATCAGCACTCAAAAGTCCTGCAGTTTAAAAGCATGTCCTAGCACAAGGCAGCACAACTGCATTACACAAGATCAAGATGAGACACACAATCACAGGGGCTCTGTGGAGGGACACAGCGCCCCATGAAATACACAGACTGGTCTCTGCAACAGGGGACATGCAAGCATGGCACCCAGCTCCCAACAACTCACCAATACAGTCACCCACTGGTCACCAGCAGAGAAGAGGGTCTGTCTGCAGTGTACTTTTTAATCAAGAGAAGATCAGAAAACATTGCCAGAGGAGGGGCAAGATTTAAACAGGAGAATCAAAGACAGTTTTAAATGAAAGTGGTAAATGTGACAGCTCCCATGAGAGTTTACCAGCTTATATATTGAGACACATGGAGTTCGTATAACCCTATAAAACTAAGTAGCGTATTTGCAGTGGAAATCCATCAGAGCTGAAGAAAGTATCCTTTCTAGAAATGCAAGCATTGACGTTTTACAGGCTGCTTCTCAGGGATGTGGATTTATTTCCCAGTTAAGATATTTTGTTCAATCTGCCTGGAGAACAGAGCAATCTGACCTGACCAGGTCCCAAGCCCTTTCACTAGCACAGCAGCATCACCTTTGCTTACTCCCTGATCAAAAGAGTCTATTTTCAGACTCCTAAGGCAGACAACATCCTCCTGAGATCTGTTGCTCTTGGGAAATTTGGTATAAACAACACACTGTGGGCTAACATCTCCTGAGCATCTCTTCATTACATCTGCACCTGCAAATGCAAAACTGAGACTTTCAGCCCACTTCACCACGTCTTATGATTCCACACATACCACTGATGAAGACCCCCAACTTCCAACTGCCATATAAAGCTAGTTAGGAAGCTAATACTGCTTCCTGATCGAGGCAGACAGCCTAACGCTGCACCATTACAGTGAAGGACGTACTGACTACCCCTTAGCCTTACAGCTACGCTGACCTGGCTGCAGGGCTGAGCCACATTGCCCTCTCTGGTAGAAGGTTCTGCAAAATGCCACCCCCTGCTCCAGCTCCAAAGGCTCCACAGGGCTCTGTGCAAGGGAGAAACACAGGATTTGCAGACAGGCCAGCAATATTTCCAGACTTGCAGGACTACACTTGGGTTTTCCTGTTCAAAGACTCTAAACTGACATTTAAAACAGTAAAATACCCCACTGCTGCTTAAAAACTCCACTCGGCCTCCCCTCCCCGCCTTGCAAGAGCAAGTTTTATCCACAAAGTCAAGCACTTTAAAAATGCCCTGAACCCACAAATCACAGTTGTCATGTCCAGGCACATGATTCATAACCACAATAAAGTTGTCTGAGGCTTGCCTACTCTCTTCTGCACTGACACTAATTTTAAAATTAAAAATGAGACAGCAATGAGTATGTTTCTTCTGCAAACATACTCTGTAACCTTCATGAGAGCTGGGTAACCTTCAGCCTCAGCTTCATTCCTTACCTGCAAAACATGCACCATTTGGGCAAGTTAGCATCTTCCATGCCTCTTTTCCCTCCATAGCTAAGCTGAAGTATAGCAAAATACAAAACCCATTCACACTCAGAGAAGAGCTCCAAGATCCCACACCTTTGGGATCTTAACGTCAGTGCCACCAGATAAAGGCTGGAGAAAGTAGCTTCCAGAAACACCATAGAGAACAGGAGCCTACTTAAGGCATCCCTTAACCTGTTGCTTATGGGCAGATACTCAATTCAGGTTGTATGGCAGGAAAGAAGCACTCCAAAAGCCTACAGTAAGGCTCGTCACAACAAGGAGATGACGCAACTGCCTACTATGCTTCAGCTAAAGCAGCATGACTTTCCCATTTGAATATGCCCAAAGAGATTACAGTTTAAAAAAGACTGCACCAACTACATCAGTGGCCAGTGTCTGTGATTTGTCAAACAACTACTGTTCCCAAAAAGGACTGCTTGCATCTTCAAAATTCATCTTTTCAACTGGGAACATAGGAGATGCTTACACACACAACAGGAGTACGCTTGCGCCAGTCAGGGCTTTCACTCTTTTCACAGCCATAAGGCCTCATTGAGGAAGGGAGAGTGAAGTCAGAACGAAGGAAACAGAAATCCTGCTCTTGACTTTCATCTAAAAAATATCAGTTTGTCCCTACCCCAAATAAACTTATCTAGCATGCAGCTTGTCCAGGCAATCTGTGGGGTCTAAACGACACATCCCCTGTGAAAGCCATGGGTCTCCAACCAGGCAGCCTCCAACCATGTACAGCTCAGCTGAATTTGAACATTCTTGCCTCAACAAACAGTCTGCAAGGCCCACACAGCTTTAAACCTGCTGCTTGCGCTGCAACCACATGATACAGAAGAGAGTGTGACTCTGGTGGTCTCAACAGTGGTGCCCTCCCAGTAGCAGGGTCTGTGGGACTCCCCCATTTCCTATCGATTGCCTTCTGGCCTTTCCAGTCAAGAGTGACATGAGGACTTCGGCAGTGAGAGTTCATCAGTCAGGTCCTAGCATGGAGCTGGGTAGGACAACCAGTAAGCAGCTTCTGCTTGCACATTTGTTTTTGTCTTCTTCCTGAGGGAAGGTTTTTGCTTTGTTACAGTAGCCAAGAAAACTGCAGAGCTGCTTCAGCTGCAGTGCAGCAGAACACACTTTCTTTACCTTTTTTCTTTCAAATGATTGCAGTTAACCCAAAGACCACAGGGAAAGAAGTAACATTTCCCTTCAGGGACAAATAGGCTACAGGGTTTCTCCTAACTGCAAATTATTTTATTATTTGTTAATGATTAGCACTGCTGTAGAAACAGACTAAACACTTCAAACTCAGGCCTAGATGTTGTTTTGAAATACCCTTTAAATGAAAGGTGCTCTCCCCTGTACTGCCCTTGTAAAAACAGAATCACTTTTGTCTATTCACAGTGAGACCTGAAAACCATTTTAAAAGGGGAAGGAACTGCCCATGAGGGGCAAAAACAAGCAAGCCAAGTTCCTGCACTACAGTACTTTGTGAAACTTGCTTCTTTCATCTCACGCTGTGACAGATGAACACTGAAAGCAATTTTACATCTTGTTCTGTCAGCACATGAGACACCTAATAAATCCCAAGATGCAGAAAACACCCAGAAGGCTTTTCTTCTATTTTTTTTGGCTGCATAATTACAGGCAGTAGTTACTACATTCACGCTACCTCCCCTCTGCCCTTGCACAAATAATAGGCAAGTAATGTGAAAAACACAAGAGATACCAAGGGAAAGCCTAATTGCTACATTTTGTGTAAATATAGGACATCTTTCAGGCATCTGTCTGGCTTGTACAGGATCTGGTGCTATTCTTTCCAGGACAGCTTGATCCAAGTAATTCATTTTCTTAAATGGTTTATTTGCATAAGACTGTGAGACACCTGACAGCAGGCAAAAAGCAGCCGCAGCAGCAGGTGCTGCACTGATCTCAGGCCTCAGTGCTGATTAACACCAGCAGAGATGCTGATCCCAAGGAATACATAATCGCCGCTCATGACCCTCAACTATTTTCTCAGCCCTGGTACCTTGTCCTCTGCCATGCATTTCCTTCTCAGCCCCAGACAACACAGCAAAAGCAAAGGGCCTGCCATGGGATGGCAGCCTGGGGTTTCTGCTGCCCACACAGCCTGCAACAGTGCTCCAGAGGGCCTGGAAGGGGAAAAGAAAGATGCCAGACCCTGCTGTCAATGTTTCTGATGGATTCAGGAAGGCCAGACTTCTCACAGGGGAAGCATTAAACCCATGGAAAGCAAGAAGAAATCATGAAGACATGCTGCTGTGTGATGTCCTCCCAACCCTTCACAGTGAACCAAAGCTAAGGTTCCTCAAAGCTGGGTCCTTGCATCACTACCATAACTGGCTATTGTTTTAAATTTGGTATTACACTCCCAGACAATTTGACTAGCCAGACCAAAAAGAAAGCAAGCGCTCCACACCACACACTCACTATGACCACCAAGCTCCAAGACCGGCAGTAATGAGATCAGCATAAAGGCTTTCCTGTTGCTATGTTACAGATGTTGCTCGGTATCTTCATGGTGCATTTCTGAGACTCAAGAGCCTGTTTGCTGGCTGTTATAAATGCATGTGAGTGCAAGTCTGTTGAAATCAACAGAGCTACAGCAATTTCAGAGACAAATAAGCACCTGGCCCTGATACTTCAAGCTTTCTGGCATAAGCACAACATGCACAATTGCATTCTGACTTGAAGAACTTAAGCACAGCAATCTTTAGCTTCAGCCCTTGCTTATTATGAAAATGCATAATTGTTAATACAAAAATACTGGCAGAATCAGTCAGAATTGTATTTAAAAGTCCAAGCTTTCTAGGTCAGCTCCCACAGCTTACACCTGAAATTTGCCTTTGTATTTGCTTAAGAAAAGCAACGGCTTTTCATCCAAAGCAATAGTTTCCTACTTGATGGGTTGGGGTCCATATTTTCGTCTTCTGAGCACATTATAACGTGTCCCAGATGCATGCACCCATGTTCTATTAGAAACAAAATTTAAGTTTATACACTCACCTGTCCATACTGCTACTGTTGGCACTATGAAGCTATTTTTCAGTTGTTGGATCAAGGGTAAGCTGTTAAGATGTACAGTGGAAACAGGCACTTTGATGGAAGAGACAACAAGTACTGCATGGGGCCCAGGAGACTGGAGTCGGATCCAGCTAGGCCATGGACTTACCTACTGTCTACAAGTAATATTAATGTCTTGAGACATGCTTCATTTCCTTGCATGCAAGCTGGAGATACTAATGCTCCCTTTGTACTTCAGGAATGGATGTTCAAGTAAGGCTCCTCCTTCAACCTCTGTCTGCCTCAGCTCTGGAATTAAATCCCTTCACAAAAGAGTAACACAGCATTTTTTGTGCCTCCTGAACAAGGCTCCCAGTCACAGGACTGGCAAAGATGCAGGGCTGTACACTGCTGGGCTGTACACATCAGCTTCCCTCTACCCACAGTCTTGCACGAGTTCAAACTCATTTGTGACTCAGTACAAGGTTGGTTTTTGGAAACAGTCAACCCCTGCACCTTTGCATTCACCTCCCATCCCACCTCCATGTCAAGGACTTTTGGGCAGGTGCTATTCCCTGACTGGTATTTTTCCAGACCAGCCCCAGGTCCAAAAGCCTTTCCCCAATGCAAACATTCAACCACACAGAGCTTTGCCCCCCTATCCCAACTGCACATATTCCCAGAACCGTTTCTATAGGAAGATCAGAATTCAGT